>JAGVSP010004907.1:0-13177 GCA_022494985.1 Micrasema minimum
TGTCTGGGTCCTGTTCAAGTCAAATTACAAAAAAACAAAAAAAATGCAATCTTCTTGAGAAATATTATACATGACCATTGAACATGTTCTATAAGTTAGGTATATAAAGTTCAGAGAGGTCGTAAGAGAACCAAAGGTAGATATTTCGAGCGTTCGCGTTGCAAATACTTTGAAAATAAATATGATCAGAAGTTTTTATTTTAAACATATCGCGTTGAGAAAAAGAATTAAAAAAACACAGGGCATTATATTATTGTGTAAATAATTTTTCTTTCCATCCGTAGATTAAAAAAACTCGGAGTAGATGATAGGTCATAAAAATACCCAAAAATTATATTTCTGTCCGTCACAAATTTAATAATGAACCACGTTTTAATTTGTTGGATATCTCGTTAAGAGACGAATGACCTTTAAAATATGGTTTAAATCAAAATGTTGATAAATTATCACAAATTAATTTAATTTAATTTATTAATTTGTATTAACTCTCAATCATGATTTCACAAAGCATTGAATCACTCCATTCAAATAATCCCAGAGATTTAAAGTCCACATTTAGATTTTTACTTTTTTTCTGCTAACATAACATAACGCGAAAATCAAGGAAAACATTTTTTGGCTGTGTAAAGTTCAACAACTTTTACCTCCCGGCGATTATTTTAGTTCAGAACTCGAGTATATCGGAATGAGTGGGGGCGAGTGGAATAACGTGTGGGAGGGATGAATTTCTGATATGACGTCACGGATGATTGCATCCACATTAAATAATATTATCGCATTAATACGCAGTCGTATGCACAAGTCTGCCATTTACGACACAGAAGTCAGGTAATTGCAATCAATAATATAGATAGATGTAAAATAATATTATGAGCTGTTGAATTTGCGGGGGCAGATTCTGTAACACCTTTTAGTCCATGTTATTGAAATCTAAGTTTCTTAGTTGAAATAATTCTAGTTGGTCCATTAAATGAATATTATGTCAGAAGTATGAAAAATAGATAAATGGTTAGCTACCTAAATGATTTTGTGTTTTTCCGTTGAATTTTATTGAAATGAGTGCTTGGAAGATTAACTAATACATTAATTAATTCCAATTACTCATTTAAACATATTTAATATTACATAAACTTAGAATTAAACTTACTTTGGTAATTGTATTGATTTCATAATTGAGTAAGTACTTAAACTAAACAGAAAAAAATATTTTTACTTCCGTACAAAATATTATGAAAGTATTATGAATTCATAAAGTTCAACAATTATTATTATTATTATGTAATTTCCGTTCGATATATTTATTTACATGTGATTTTCATATTAATATTTCATGTGCGATACCTTGTACTGGTACTGAAGCGTACTGATCATCCTACCTTCATGTAATAAATCAATACACACTGCACTGGGTGTACCAATGCAGTGCCCTATGCACCATTGGATGCGGATAAGGTAAAGTAGTAGTAGTATCGAATCGATATCTCATAACTGTATACCTACTTGAATATCTAATATTTGTGTACAATGGTTTAGATATATTTATATTTTGTAGAATATGTACTGGTTTTACCGAAATAAGATAAAAATACGTGGTACATAACTAACTAACTAACCATCACGCCATTAGGGGTAGGCAGAGAAGATAGAACGCCATACCACTCTGTCCTGACATACTTCCTTTGCTTCCTCTACATTCATACATCTTCTCATGCACACACGCCGATTATTCCGACTTTTCACATGTCCCACTTTCAAGTACTTGTCGTACTTGGTCATGCCATGTCTTTTTCGGCCTTCCTCGGCTTCTACATCCAGGCACACTTGCATTTAAACTTCTTTTAGCCGTTCTTTCATTACTCATTCGCTCCACATGACCAAACCATCGTAAAAGCCCTTTCTTAATTTTGTCGATAATGCTTATCTCAGCCTTGCACTCTGCTCTAATTTCGACATGTGTACACCTATCATACATAGTCTTACCACACATTCGCCTGAGAGATCGCATTTCAACAGCATTCAGTCTACTTTCATCCTTCTTTTTCCAACACCACGCTTCACTACCATACATAAGGGTCTTAAAATACGTTTTACGTCATCGGCAGAGACTTAAAATATATTTTTGAAGGTATTGAAATACGATAATAGTAGGATTTTATAGAAAAAGCCACAAAACTGCGATGCTGGCTTTCAAAAAGTATATTATTTTATTTTAAAAGGGCATTACTAATATTTTTTTTTATCCGCATGTTATCCTGATAAATTTTATTTCAGTCCAAATCAAATATCGTTTATTTCATTAAATTAATACTATCCACAAAGAAAACAATAGCAAAAACTAAATTTTAAAAAATTTTTGTGTAATTTTACTTAATCTGCGATACTTATGAAAGCTTGTTCGAGAGGAAAAAAATAATTTCTCAAGCATCGATTCAAAAACCATATTACCCATTCAATTCCAAATATGATGTAGATTCACCAGTTTACGAGTTTTGTTACTCCCATATTAAAAACATATATTTTGTCACAAAATTATTATTATTAAATATTTTTTATCCTTCGTAAAATTATTGTTTATGACCTTATCCGCATAAATATTAACTATGCGTGTATTTTTTCTCAATAATTCATGCTTTTTGACGTAATACATTTTTAACATGTTTATTTTCCTGGATAATAATAAAATATATATATATATTTATAACAAACAATTTAAAAAAAAAAAAAAATTAAAAATTGATCTGGCCACATGTACAAAAACACTAGTTACTTAGCAATATTATTTCTCATTTCAATTTTAATTGTATGCCTACCGCCACTTGATAAAGAGACACGCGTTATCTTGAAACAAGTCGGGAGATTTATTAATTTAGTAGTTAAAAACAAAGTGTTGTATTTAAATATTTTTTAATGAATTTACAAAGTGAGTGCTTCTAACATAAACTTATTTTTTTTCTATCATTTATAAACATGTACTAACGATTTATTTTTACCACAGACATATAACATTTATTTTCTGGTGTTAAAAATTTTTCTAGTATTTGAAAAATAATACTGTTAGGGTTATATGCTAAGAATACTAACAATAATTCTTTGGTTTAATTGAATTATCAATCAACACTTCTAAGTAGATATATGTTTGCTGTATTAAATCCTATTATAAAATATAATAATATACAGTAAATTTATTGTGTACATCAAACCTGCGTAACTAGTTAAAAATAAAATTTCTCAAATTGGTACTGAGCGCGACATCTATAGTATATTTTTGAAACAGACTTTTTCATATCTTCCTTATTGGTTAATTCTTTACACACACAGATACCATGATTTTATTTTTTTACACATACCATGATCTTATTTATTTATAATAAAATTGTAAACGCAATTTGCCAATATAAATCTAAAATATATGTCATTCGTTTGTCGTTCCATTTTGTAAAAACCAAATATTTAGCGGAAAGAAAAATTTGAAATATTTTTGCATTACCATTATAATGATCTTAAATATTAAATGAGATAGGCAGACAAAAAGTTGATTTATCCAGTAAACAGATCACCAACACTGTAGATACAGGTCAATACGAGGTCGATATCGACCTAGTATCGACGTAAATTTACAGAAAATCGTCGATATAAGGTTGATTTAAAGCTTGTATCGACCTCGTACCGACCTGTATCTACAAATCGATGTATTTATGACCCAGATAAAATTATAAAGCTTTTAAAACATTAAATCAAACATTTCGGAAGAAAAGCAATTTGTTTCTGAAAAAAATATTTTGCATGGAAAATTAATTACTTTAAATAGAACGGGTGGTGGCCCAGTGAGCGTCGTGGTCTCTGAGTCCAAGGATTCTCGGTTCAAATCCCCAGTTCGACACGATGTGACGTTATAATTAGGCGTCACAGTGCGAACACGCACTAGATAAGCACGGTGTATAAATTCGGGCGCAGTACTTTTTTTTCTATAACTTTAGGGACTGGCAACTGAGCCAGGGCGAACTCTTTTCTGCCTCGGACACCGAGCGGCGCGGGTGACTGCCGCGCCGTGTCATTTTACAAGTGCAGTTTTTAGACATTGGAAAGGATTCATAAATTATGTAAGTACCTCACGAGTCCTATTTAAAACCGTAACCACAGAGATCTGCTAAGCATCGTATTCATTGCGACATTTTTCCACAGGAATCCCTTTCTTTTTTTTTTTTTATTATTTTTCCATTTTTCATCTTTTATTTTTACTTTATTAAATATACCCAACCTCCACCATTTTGAGTTCTCGTGATACAAAAGAACTTCTGCAATATCATTTTATAATTTGAAGTCAATCCCATGAAAGATTGACGATGTTGGACCGCCACGAGGAAGGTGTGGTTAGGATGCTATGGAAACATCGTGGAGTAAACTCGCGCTGAACGACGAGAAGATTCTCCCCCCAACCGAAACGCTATGGTGCTGGCATCCAGCACAACATATCCGATGATTCGATGGACCCCCGTTACAGCCGGATGAAAGGATGGCGCCAAGCCCACGCGCCAGTTCAAGTCTACGGTAGAAGTCGGGAAAATTCAAGATTGTCATCATGTTTTTACGAAATCGATTGAAGAGATGTGTCGTCGCTCGCTTAGCCAGGGGTCAAACCATGTGATTATTTTCATGTGGGAAATCATCGTTTAGAATAATTTGTTAACGCTTTCCATTCCTCAAGAGTATTGAAATTTGCCCAGTATTGTTTATAGCCAGAAAATGGTAGAATGCGCCTAGACGTACTATTTATCTATTTAGTAGAAAATCTAATTTAGTAAAACATCTTCTATGTTGAAATTGAATTTTTAGAGAAATTAAAATCAGTAAATATTCAAATTAACTTAATTCTTTGTTTCAACTAAATTAGGTGCTTATTTGTTTAAAAAGAAATATTAATTAATACAGCCATCTTATCGAGAGGATAAGACGAGGTTTCTTTGATTTGATTGTTTATTTTTTTATTTATTTGACTTTTTTGTACAAATAACTGTGTACATTGGCGGGTTTATTGCCCAAATTGGCAATTTCTTCCAACCAACCAATATAAGAACGTAGTGCGGGTATTTATCGTAAGCGCAATAACAGATCTTCAATTTTTTTTACCCTTTAACATTCTCTTCATCCTCCCCATTAGTACACACACACACACACTATCACACTCAATGTCTACCTAGGGATAGACGGGAGGTAAAACAGGAATAAAATTTAAGGAAGAGATAGGAAATGTTTTTTCAGCCGTTTTTTAAAAGATGTGACTGATTCGGCTTCCTTAATAGCAATTGGGAGTTGATTCCATAGTCGAGCCGCATGCACTGTAAAAGACTTGGAGTAGAAGGAGGAACTATGGGCAGGTATCAGGATTTCCCAATTTTGATCACGCGATCGAAGAGGTAATCCATGAATAGACAAATGATCAAACTTTTCACGAAGGTAAAGTGGGGCTTTAGGATTGTTCAGTACAGTGTACAAGAGTGTAATAATATGAACTTCTCTCCGCTGCCTAATTTTGAGCCATTTAAGCTGCCCTCGATATCAGAAATATGGTCATATTTACGGAGCCCAAAAATGTACCTAATGCAGGTATTTTGTAGACGTTCCAACTTATCTAGAAGCTCGCAGTTCAAATCAATAAGGGAAACGTCAGCGTAATCTAAAATAGGGAGTAATAGTGTTTGTACTATGGAACGTTTCGTAGTACGGGGTAAAAATTTTTGTAGTCTGTTTAGTGAGTGGAGACTGTAAAAGATTTTGCGACTTAATTCATTTATATGATTTCTCCAGCTTAGATGTTCATCCATTTGAATCCCTAAATTTTTTTACTACTTTCATGGAAAATTGGACGAAAAGACGGCATAAAATTGAAGCTGAGGGGGGTAAGTGAAGATATATGTATATTTTTGCTATGTAACCTTTGACTACCCGTGATCATTGTTTGAGTTTTAGAAGGATTTAGAAGTAGACCATATTTCTTTGTCCAGGTTGATACATTGTTCAACACATCGGACATGACTTCTAATTGTTTCATTAATATCTTCAGGTCTGAAGTGGAGATATAATTGTAAGTCACTCTGCGTAAAGATGATACGAACATCTGAGACATGCTGCTATTGGGGTTAATAAATAAGGAGAAAAGTAACGGAGATAATACTCCACCTTGAGGTACTCCAGCAACTATGTCAAACCCACTCCGACTGATGATCAGGAGTTTTTGATACATTGCTGTCTAGGGCGCAAGTATGCCGCAAACCATTTTAGTACAGACTGTGACATTTTTAACGTTTTAAGTCGCGCCAATAACAGATCGAAGTCAACCGAATTAAAAGCACTGCTGAAGTCTAACAAGACTACTAAAGTTAGCATCCTGTTATCCATTTAATCGTATATCATCTGTAACCTTTAACCTTCGAGCCGTGTTGTATTTATGCCAGCACGAAAGCCAGATTGATGTAAAATCTAGAAGATATGTTTGAATTGTAAATAATCATTTAGCTGATTATATACGACAGTATTCGATGACTTTCCGAAAAAATAGGAAGAATAGATATGGGTTTCTAATCTTTAACAGAATTTCATATTATCTGGTGATAACCTTTCTTGGAAGCGTAAATTATGAACGCTCTTTTCCAGGCTTTAGGAATTTCCAAATGGTGTTAAGCTTTGTCTCAGGAATAACATGAGTAACAACAAAAATAATTATTTTGGTTTTAAAAATAAAAAAAAAAACATTTTCATGCTAAGTTGATCACTGCCCATTGACTTAGTCTTGATGCCAAGTAACAATTTTTCGATATCATTTTATCCTGAACGGGAGAAAATACAAATGGTGGATTTAGATAATTATTAGCATTTTTCAATATGTTTAAGGCATTGAAGGGTGGTAGCTTTAATGCTGAGTCAAGTTTAATTGGAGGTGTTGAGAAATGAGTATTAAGATCGTCAAGATTTACATTTGGAGGAATTGTCAGTTTTAGGTTTACCGACTCCAAGAGTTTTTAAGAATGCCCAAGCTTGACTAGAAGAGTTTTTTTTAGATAAAACATGTATATATTTTCTTTTTGGCATTTCTGCACAACTGATTGCAACGATTTCGTTAAAACTCTAAAAAAAATAGTCCACCGTTGAGGTGAAGTACTTTTTATTGAGTTTGGACTTAGCTCGATCTCTTTTGGCCATCAGTTGAATTTATATCATTTGTAAGCCATGGTGTCGGTGGATATTTGAGTTTTACAGGTCTTATTGGCGCGTGCGAGTATGTCCAAAGTGGACAGTCATCATGCAGTTGAGAGAGTCAACAATTCAAATCTACTGTATCTAAGCAGTAAAACAGTTGACATTAATCAAGGTCTGCAGCATCAGCCGCAAGTAGATCCAAATTTGAACCACGAAATTTTCTTGCAAGATACGTGACAGGTAAATTTTAGGACATTAATCTTGTAACTAAATGCTTAAAGCAAATCATGATGAGAAAAAACCCCGAAGCAGTCAACTGTCCGTAGTTAGAGACCCTGTCAGGCGAAGTAGTTATCATCAGATCAAGAAGAGTGTGAGAATTTTGAGTATGGGTGCGTTGGATCAAGAGGAAGCAAAGATAGGTTAACTGAGTCAAATATATCTCTTAACCGTCGACAACGGTGGTCCTGTTTTAAAAGGCACGTGTTAAAATCTCCCATTAAGATAACAGAGTTAAAATCGACGATGGTATTTTCTAAAAGATATTCTATCTCGGAAAAATAATTTATTTCTGGGGGACAATACACAACACCAATCAGCAAGTCGCTGTGTTTAAAAATTAATTTTCAAAAACAATTACTCAGGTTCACTGCCGGTGGTTTTAGACTGTTTTAAAACATGAGTATTTTAAATCTTCACGCGAGTAATGAAAGCCGGGATACTTTGCGCATTTATGTGGCACACGTGGAAGTCATTGGTGGTAGCAATCAAAAGTTATTTAAGAGTGTATCATGAAGGCTCGAGCATGTGATCATTGACCCCCGTTTGTTGCCAAAACTTATTGAGTGATAGGAGGAAAAGGGGAGGTAGGGGAGATAATAGAGGCTGTGGTATGTGCAGGGGGAGAAGGAGGGATTCGAGGGCAGAGAGAAATGAGAAATAGACTCATTGGATGCGTTGGAAGACTTTGAGTATATAACAGATATGGGTACATGCAAAAATAGGAATACAAAGATTAATGAAAATAATAATAGTAAACTGAATGAGAGATTACCTTAGCAACAAGTCTATTTATAGTGGTTGTTGGGAGATTACAGCTGGATAAACGAATCTTAAAAGTAGATACTAAACAAAAGGAAAAGAGTGTAAAGAACGAAAATAAATTGAGAGACTATAGTATAACCTAATTTAAAATAATAGTCGAATAATAATAATGCATCCGGATAGCTCGGGACCGATCGGCATGCTTCGTAGTGATCGGGAGACTTCGGCGCATCTCCGGTATTCGCGTCGTCATGTTGTATTTGGGTATCTGCAGTTTATAGATAATAAGTAAATACAATCTGAATAGTTAATAAACGCTTCAGAGTTTGCGGTTCCTTGAGAGGGGTTTAGTAGTAATATGATGTTCTGGCGTTGATTCAAAAGGATGTGAAGCGTTAGTGGTTGTAGTTGATAATCGTTCCACCTCGAAGATAGAAGTGACCGTAGTTCTTTTTCCGTCAGGAAGTAGAATTACCACCCTCCCCGTCCCTGGTCCAGCACGTGGAGAATTTTTTCCGAGCAACCTCCAGGACTTTTTGGCGGCCCGATGTGAGATGTTCCGTTAAAGAAAGACCAGAACCCTTCAGTTTCCTTTTCGTCAACCAGATCTCCAATCTTTCTTTATAGTTAAAGAAAACGACCAGGATGGGTCTTGGCCTATTTGAATTTTTATTACCTAACCTGAAGCAGCGCTCTAGGTCAGGCTTAAGATTAAAATTATCATGAAAAAATTTTGAGGTTATGTCCAAAACTTTTTCCTGCGTTGACTCATTGAGGCCATGAAGCAACAAGTTATTACGTCTGGAGAAGGTCATCATATCTTCAATTTTATGGTCCATGGCACAGCATTCCTCTTTTAGGGATTTTAAGAGTTCTAGCATTGATCGCTTAAACTCCTGGAAGTCGTTGGCCAGTGATGACAGCGACGGTTTCGACTTGGAACCAGTGGCTTCGTCTAGTCGCCTCTCGAAACTTCCCAACCCCTCCATAAATTTGTTTGTTAATACCTCCAGTTTTTTGTCGTTCATGTCGAGAAGAAGAAGTGAAATTTTCAGTTATTCACCAGTAGCTCACCAAAATCAATTATTGCTTTCACTAGTAGTGTTAGTAATCACTGAACCGGACTATTATTTAGCACATTATAGTGAATAGATACATTAAAAAAAAAGTAAAAACAAGGCGCGCGTAAACTTCGACCAACGCACCTATGTAGGTAGTTAGTTGTTGTAAGGTGGAAATCTGCCGAATATTTTGTTGGTTTGCGTCACAGCTGCCTGGACCGCACGGCCAAATACTATACTTACATTATTCTCATTTTTTTATTAACTCTGTGTATATTTTATGAAATATATTTATTGTATCGAACATATAGCAGTGTTTCACTCTGGTTCAACATCCCATCTTCAGGGCGCGAATGGATGACGTAATTCGAGACTTTGGGGATAAAGTCTCATATATATTATTTTTGGAGCATTTTGTTTTCTTTATTCTACCGACTGAGATAGCTGGTGGATCGATGTATGGGTTGTGTGGAAGAGGGGCTCAAGTCAAATTCTGAGAGGCAAAATTGTTCTGATTATTTTTATTTCTTCTCACCAAAATGGTGGGGGAGCTCATTTCTCTCTTTAATCCCCACGTAAGAGCCACCCCCTTCCTCACACCCCATTCACCGCGTCACAACGACTCGATTGCTAGTTTCAAGCACAAGCCGCTTAGGCTTCATTGGAAATAGTATTTACAAATTGAAATATGTGCAAATATCATAAGATTGCAAGGATTTTTTACTATCTCAATTTTTTTTAAAGAAATAGGTACAAATAATCTAAAAATAAATAATAATAGGCGGAATGGGGAATGTTGTAATTACGTCAAGTGGCCACTTAACCCAGCCAATGACAGGTCATAAGCCCTGTAAACGCCTAGATAACCCACATTCGTTTCCAGAGCTTCTCTGTCTCTGTTGAGATATCAATAATACAAATAATCTGATTGATACACGTATATTATCTATACATTATGTACCTAGATATACATAACCATAAACCATAAACAGTGTACATTTTTTCAAATACTATCCCACTCATATATTCTTAATTAGTATAAAATAATATGACCAGAGTTTATTTACGATTTCTACACGTTTTAATTAGCAGCGACCATACAAAACATTTTAATGATAAATTCCTAAATCCTCTCGATAAATAGGTTTCTATGTATAAAAATAATGTAATGTTATTTGTTTGTGTGGGTGTGGGCACCCAAAGAAGAGACCACGTGATCACAGAAGTTCTTCTACACCGGCAGAGTCGGTGCAGAAACAAAATAAAAAGGAAAAATCATTTTTTTTAAATAAAATAATTTTGATTAGAAAAGTTATTTACTTTTTAAATACCGATTTATGTAATCTAACAAAGTTACACTACATTTCTTTATCTACACCTAATGGTGCATAGGGCACTGCATTGGTCCACTGAGTGCAGTGAATCGTTATTTATAATATAAATAATGTATAATGAAAATGTAACTGAAAATATAATTTGTTTTGGTATATTTTAGCAAATGTCTATGGTCTAATTTAACAGTTTTAGATACTGACTGACAGCTTAGAACTTCTGAATGACAGCTTTAGAACTCTGTGTTTGACTGAAAATTACATGACAACCTTTTTTTGCCGCGTTTTTAGGCTTTGTGTTGCCAATACTTGATATTGCTAAATTTTCATTTTTACGTTTCCATAGTTTTGAAATAGTTATTTTTCTCAATTGCAACCTTTTTCGCATTCTTTGAAAAAAAACATAGGTATGTTTGACTTTATTATGTGTATATTTTTTCTACCTTTACCGTACTTAGATTTTATGTACTCATGTATATTACACACATATGTAAAAGGACTGCCAATACCCAGCTTTTAGCTTATTTGGCAGTCTAGGACCATAAGTATGAATCTATTCTATATACATATAAATTAAATAAAACATTTTTTTATTATTTTAAAAATGTTAAGGAACACATTACAATGTCCATCTCATCTTCCGGGCTTGCTCGCATTTTTCTGAGATTTACTGATACTGATAAATTTGTAATGAGGAAATCCACTGCAACCCGGAATTGAATTTTAAAAATGCTTTCGTGTAGACGCGAATATTAAAAATTTTGAAATGATATGAAATATCCCAAAAACGCACGCAAAAATAAATAAAAAATGTTGAAAATAGCATTCATTTCAAAATCTTAAACAATGACGTCACTCCTTGTATCTTAGTGTAGTGTTTCCTGTTTCCGTTTTTAAAACCTGGTAATTTAATATGGAATACAATCTTCTATCGCAAAACAAGATGGCCGCCATTCTGTCTCCCTAGAACAGCTGTTGTATAACTGACAGTTGAGTTGACGGTATATTATCTATGCTCCGGCTGTCGTTTGCATAGATTTTTGACAGTTTTGTTACTGGCTGGAGAAATACCTCCTACCGCTGCGCCGTTAGCCACCTGTTTTATGACGTCACTCCTGCAAAAATGACGCACTTAGTATATAGTAGTATTTGGCGCGGTATTTTGAATGTGCGACTTTAAAAAATCGAATCTTCATCAATAACTTATAAAAAAAATATTAATTATTTTTTTTGCTTAGTTAAATAGTACGTTTATAGAAAACAAAAACTTTAGAAAACAGTGGATTCCCTCATTACTAAGTTTGACTGAACATGACACTGTAATTTCTAAGTCTGTCCCTGTGGTCGCCATCCCACGCACCTCTGACCTCGCGGCTGACCTCAGGGCTCTTATGATTGATGAATAATTAATCATATCTCACAGGGGCGTGCCTAACCTACAATTAGGTAGCGCTTCATCGCTTATATTGTAAATTCGTAAAATCATTGATAACCTGAATTAATCGCATCTTACTGACGCCACGCGCACATCTTTTGTTGACCTTTTGCGTACCTTAAAGTTATCATTTTCATGAAAATATTGCATTAAATATTCTTACCTTAAATTTTACATCTGAAAATCTTAAGTACGATCAGAAGAGGTTGAATACCATTAAAAAATTGTTATAAAAAATATTTGATTTTTATTTTTTTGATAACGTGATAATGTGTTTAGTATCTAAATTTATTTTGTAAAAACTGCTATTTATACTTTTGTCTTGTACAACAATGTTACCAGTCTGAAGATGCCCGTTACAGGGTGAAAGCGCTAACTGGTCAAAATAAATAAAAGTGGAAGTGTACCAAGTATTTTTTCTTTAACTTTAATTAGTTTTATATTAAAAATTTAATAAAAAAATATACTTTTTGCTTGCAGTGCGGCTACATAACAACTAGCAACATAGTTTTCACAAGGTAATCTATTTTTTTTTCAACTCACTACATTATTTTCACAAATAAATTAATAAATCAATGCTCTTAATGTAAGTTCATAAAAACTTTCTATCAAAGATGATTTATAAATACCTAGGTACCTCCATACAATATATACTGCACTTGGTGTACCGATGCAGTGCCCTATGCACCACTGGGTGCGGATAAGGGAGAGTAGTAGTAGTAGGTACCGCCATACACTTTTTCTATTTGTTTTTCCAATATCATTCATTATATTATTAAATGTTTGACATCTACCCCTTACCGTTTTTGTCAAAACTCATTCATTCCTGATTTTACCATAATTTTCTCTGAGATTCACCGACCGCCCCTGACGATATTCTGCAAAAACGCCGCCTAATTTAATACCAATTCCCCAGTACACATTTCTGGTGCCGATCAATCAACAGTTCCGCTGTCGTTCCTCACATATCTCATCCAGCATCCAGCCATCTCGTCAGACCTTGAAGAAGTCCAAAACATTACGCAATTTAATGTACGATTATTATTCAATACAGACCTATTGATGATTTATTGTATCAGAAAATGTTAAGACAAATATAATGCTACCCAATT
>JAGVSP010004908.1:0-37519 GCA_022494985.1 Micrasema minimum
GGAAAAAACCGGAAAATTAAAGTCCCAGTAAAATTTAGGGAGACCGATAAAGCAAAACGATGAGACCACCATTTTAATATGTTTTCAGTCATCATCATAAACATTCCAAATTCGCTCCCTATGTAGAGCATATAGATTCCTCAAACCACTTCTAACCCATGTAGTCGACCGCCAGTTTCCGTGCATCCTCCCTAATCAGATCTACGTCTTGTATCTCTGACGTAAACTGCCGACGAATGCAAGCATGGTTAAGGCCTAGCCAACCGAAACGGATTACAGTAGACACCAAGGATAATATTTAGTTTTAGGTCTATCTTTACAGTCGGAAATAAATTTGCTAGTAAGTAGGAAACAAGACGTGGTCATGGTTGCGTTCGAACTGGGGAATTCTAATCCAGAGTGCGCAACTCTACCACAAGACAATAAACAGGTTAATTGTATAAACAACATTTTAAGTGTGTCCAAATTCTTGTAGACAAAAACTGGATTTCACACCATTACGGCTAATAATTACAATTTGACATCTCAACAGAGACGAGAAGTTTGGAAGGGCAATATGGATATCTAGGCGTTTACAGGGCATATGACCTGTCATTGGCTGGGGTTAAGTCGCCACTTGATGTATTACAACATTCCCCATTTCACCTAGTATTTGATATCCATAATCTGCAATATACAGTAAAATGGCGCGGACGCTTCACATGTGAACACTCTCTGTCATCCATTGAGAAAATTGCTAAGCAGATACATATTATGATTCAAGTGAGATTCTTACCGAAATTATATCACCGTAACTAGGAAACGCCTGAAGATGAATCTTCAATTTTTGTTATGCTTATAAAACTTTTACCCAGCTAATTTTTAAAAACAACATTTTGAGTGGAAATATAAATAAATCATTTTCGTAGCTACGGGGTTTTGACACATTTCCCTTTAACGAAATGAATTAAGTCGAGTCTTCGCGTAATAATTTATAAATAGAAAAACCATCCCGCTTTTTCCCGTTCTCCCCCATTTTATGAGTGAATAGGGGAGTATTTTATTATTTAAGGGTGGGGCTTAGTTTCACCCCCTTAAATAATATGGCTCTTCTAACCTACCCCCCTTAAAGTTCCCTCCAGAAAACTTTTTTTAAGTTAACTTGGTCCAACCCCTAATGCTCCAGTAATTATTTAAAAACATGGCGTTCTACCATGAATCCAGTTGGACTTTTCTTTTTTAAGGGGAGTATTGAGCCTTGAAAAAATGAATAGTGTGTTGATGTGGATACGTACTTGAAGCATGGGACCAAGTTAGCGGCGCACACAAAATTTGCCCACAAAAATTAAGTTCGTATTTTTTTTAAGGAAAAGTAATATGACAAAAAAAACTGGCTTCCTGATTCCCTAGAAATTCATGTCTTATTATATAACTTATTGTTTTTATTTCCCTACTACTTTTAAGTATTGTGAGTAATAAATTGCCTCAAATGGGAGGTTCCCTTATTTTCACAGAATTTATAAATATAAAAAAATGGTCTGCCTAGAAAATATCGTATTTATTTATTTATTTGAGTACATTACAGTATTATGGTACCTTCTCGTATATTGTTATTTTCAATGCATTCTTCACTAGGGAATTCCGTGCTACGGATTAATGTTTTTTTTTAAAGACAATATTTATAAAAAAATAATCAATTAAACAATAAGGTTACACAGGCACTTAAAAACTGTCATACACTAATCTTAGCACTCAAACGGTAGTTAGATAGAGTTTAGAGTTCCATTTTATACTAGGCCAAAACAAAGATTCCAACTCCTGCATTGTGCCTTTATTTATTTATTTATTTACGGCACATGCCCTTTACAAAAATACACTTTAAATAAAGCGAGATACATAAATTAAATATAAATAAAGAAAAGTACTCTTGTGGTAAATTGTAACAATTATTTTTTTTACATTGGTATAAATAATATATCGAAGTATGCTTCAAACGAATACACAAGAAAAAACATAAATATAGTGAAATATATTTTCAGTTTACATTGTACAAATAAAAGTATTGACAGGAGTTTTCAACCCATTACAAAAATTTTAATTTTTAGAAATTTGTGCTCCTTTATGGATGTGAATCCTGGCACCTCTCATAAGCTCAGAATGCTCGCATGTTGAGTTTTGAGAACGAGTGTCTGATAAGAATACTAAGCATTAGGTGGTTTGACTTCATAACCAACGCTGAAATTCGGTAACGTACACAACAACCTCCAATATCTAACTGGAGCGGGCCTGTCGTGGGAGGAGGCGATAAAACTGCTGGATGGCGATAGGGTCTCCTGGAGGGATCTAATGATGTCCCACATGCTTGTGAAAGAAAAATAACCATGCTCTCAGGATCAGTATATTATAACAAGATATTTTTGCAAAGATTTTTGGCTTCATAAATTCGAAATATCATTAAGAAAACATTAAAAAAAACACCAGGCCAGCCATAACGTATATACGAGTATATTTTAGTTTTTTTTAAATTTACGTGTGCGCCTACCTTTATTTTATTATTTTTATTATTAGTTGATAAAGTTGCATTATGCCTACACACATTCAGGCTTTATTTGATTTTAAAAATGATATTGTTTATTTATTTATTAATAGTTTTTAGTATTTTACCATCACAACTGTTCCAATATGTGTTTTTTCTATTTTTTCTATTACTTCTATGTATCAATATTTATGTTACTCTTTGTGTCTAGATTCTTAAAGTAATTGCAATTTCATTTTTCTGTATTTTTTTGTACGACATCTGTATTCTAATTTAGTGTATTTTTACCAGTCGATGGGAGAACGTTACTCCCGAAACCAGGTAGTGTAGGTAAATTCTATTTCTATAGAATAAATCAATAGTAACCCATAACATCGTTTTATTTAGTCATAATTTATAGATTGTTTAATTACGTTGGTATCCAACTAGAATGTTAATTATGTTCTAACTAGAAACTTAACAGGAATTTGAGTTTTATGAGATAATTTTTACTTATCTCATAAAACCTTTATCATATCCCTTTTTTCTAAATAATAAAAATAAAATGTATTTATAAAATTTATTAGTAGTTTATGTACTCCAAAGTATTTATATAAAAGTGTCCGGTTCTCTGCGTCCTGGATGTCCACTGTTTTCAATCCGTCGGCAGTTTGTGGCACAACTACGGGACGTGGACCTGACTTGGGAGGATGCACGTAAACTGGCGGCTGGTCGCTTGGGTTTAAAGCAATTAGAGGAAACCATATATGCTCTACATATGGATCGGATATGAAAATGATGATGATGATATTTTAGAGAAATGTCGGTTGAGAATTTATTATTTTGAGATACAAATGCCAACCATCTATGAAAAATATTTTAAGTACAAAAAGCATTCAGTTTATGCATTTAAAATATGGACTACCGACATCTAGTGAAAAATAGATGTACTTTCCACAAAAATAATTCAGACTGATTTTTTTAATAAAAAATAATAAATAAACCTGAGGTCAATAATTTATTCAGACTTTTTACAATTTTTCCCTTTTTCGTTCGGTTATACATCATCTAATCACAAGAAAGGCGTATTTTAATTATACGAAGTTTCGACACCACAATTGTGAGAATATCTATAGTTGTACTGTTCTAAAAACTCCTAGTGTTCTTAACCCTGACAACTATCGGCAAGTAGAATTACTAAAGTAAACTTTAGTAAACATTAATTATACGAATATAGTTATTAAATTGATGAAATAAACTATCCTTATATTTTTTATATAATAAAAAAAATGTTTTTTAAAAACGTTTTTTTAATAAATCCCAACAGCGCGAAGAAGTTTCTAAGGAATAATAACATTCCTCATAGTTAAAACACTTTGTTTTTTTAACCAGTTTCAAAAACATATCTTTTATCAAGAATTGGATTGAAATTTTCTAGTCATAATAAATATATCATTCATTCCTTAAACCGTTTCCTATGTGGGAGCATATTGATTCCACAAGTGTGACTCCAAAGCCAAGAGATCGGGCCGCCACCCGTTGTTTTCATGTCATTTCAAAAAAGTTATCAGTGCATCCTTCCAAGTAAGGTCCCCGTCTCGCAGCTCTGACGCAAACTTTCGACGAATTGTCAACAGAGGATATCCATGACGCGCGCCAATAACCTGATGCTTTGTAGAATATTAAAAATAAATACATAAAATATACAATAAATTCCTTCTTAAGGAAAAACAAATCAGTGTTAAAAACCTCTCGGAAAAGAATAATAATTAAAAATTTCCTGGACTTTTTAAGTGTTTTTGTTTTAAAAATTATATATGATTTATTTAGGTATCTTGAGATTCACCATTATAAAGCTCGTTGGAAATCCATATATAAAAATTCTATTATAATCCCCAATCAACGCAAAACTTCGCGGAAATCCATTAAACGAAAAAAAGCAACCAAAATACATTTTTACAAAAAAATAATATTGGGCGCATATCTCAATGACCCGAATGACTGTAAACTCTGTATAGTACAGTCAGTATAAAATAAGTATAAGTATGGAATAGGTTGCATTATAATTTGCGCTTCGGGGGGATAATGTTAGAAGTTAAAGATTAAACACAATAGGTATCGATAATTATTATATATCTGATTTTCACTTAATAATTATTGAGTAATTATCCATTATTTGTTACTAAAGTCACAGGTCACGAGAGAAAATTCACAAGTTCGAAGCATTTTAAATGGTATTGAAGTGCGATTTTCTATTTCTAAGTATCACAACAAACTATATATATGCATTTAAAGACAATATGTTTTCTCTGCAAAAACAAAGAAACGATTATATTACTAGTCTATTACTTATTAACATCACCCAATTATCATCACTAACTACACTATTATTCATCTCGATAATAACAGATTAACTGCTTTACCACCATGTTGAGTCTTCCATCTGTTTGGTAAAGCAGTGGCCTGCACTAAATCACCCCACTCCACAGATGGCGCTGAAGAAATAAAAGTATTTAATTTAATTTTTATTTTCACATGGACAGATATAATTTTTTATCTAGCGTAAAACAGCAAAAAAACATCTATTTTTCTCAGAATCAACTCTCACATAACCACAAAATCACAAAAGCTAAAATAGCAGAACAATTTTTTTTTTAAAGAAACACTTGAGTTCTTATGGTATACTAAAATATTTCAATTTTGAGTCTGCTTTCAAGTAGTCGGAAATAACTGCCAGAAAGCAGGAAACAAGTTGTTCTGGAGTGAGATTCAAACCTAAAGATTTTAATCCAGATTCTTCGAATCTACCACTAGACCACAAGCCGGTTCTATTGTATTTATAAAAACCAATTTAGTACAGTGTCTTTAATACAATCTAAAACCTTATTTTTACATGACTAGTATGGCAATGGGGATTTTCCCAAAGTATGGGGAAGATAAAAAATTGCACGGGATAGGGGATGAAAAAAAGCAAACCTACTTGCAAATGAAATGCTAACCGGGAATTAAAATACTACGCTGGAAAAGTGGTGGTTTGGGAGCGTATGTTTCACTTAAAAAACAATTTATTTTTACGCTACGATGAAACACGTAGAGGGTATCTACGAAGAAGGCGTATCTCAAACTGTAGGGCGCATATGCAAGTTTTTTTGCAGATATCAATAAGTTACCGAAAAGAAAAGGGTGCTAATTTTTTGGTGAGAAGTACTGAATATCTACATATTATAGCAGGAGGCCATTTAAATGGACTAAGGGATCGATCTCACCTCCACCCGCGACTGTTATAGAGTCCTTGAGGACTCTCTGTCAGTCACGCTATTTTATGCAATTTTTGTTGTTGCAAATGCATAAGCAAATTGCAGGGCCAAAGTTTCCAAGTGAAGTTAAGTCAAGAGGGAGACAGCACCGATCAAGTCAACAGAAAAACACGTTGCCGACACCCTTACGATCCCTCAGTGTCTCCGTATTGAGATACTTTTTTTTCTTTCTTAACCTCGGGTCGCGACCCAAATACGGGTCGCGAGGGGTTTTAAGATTGGTCGCGGGAAAATCTCAAAAAAGTGACAAAATATAGAATTTAAAAATATTTTTAATATTGAATATTTTTAATTTTTATCAATAGGTAGATCTATGTCACATCACTAATTTTATCTCAATAGGTACTAGCGAACTACCATAAATGTAAGAAACCGCATAGTATTGCTGAGGAGCTGATTAAGCCAGCTGCAATAGCTATGGCGAGAACTGTCTGTGGAGAAGAAATCACGAAGAAGCTGGAAATGGTGCCAACTTCTAACGATGCCGTGAAAAAGAGAATAGATTTAATGTCATTAGATATTTTAGATCAGTTGGTAACGGACCTCAAAAAATCTACAAAATTTTCTATTCAAATCGACGAATCGGTGGATATTGAAGATTTTCCACAGCTATTAGTGTACGTAAGATATCGAACACCTCAAAATTTCAACGAAGAATTTCTATTTTGTGAAAAGCTCTCTGAAACTACAAACTGGTGCCGACATATTTCTTTTAGTGGGATCAGTTTTTTGAGAAACACCAATTATCGTGGGAAAATTGTGTCGCAGTCTGTACAGATGGAGCACCGGCAATGATGGGCAGTCGCATAGGGTTTTGTGCCAAAGTCAAGGAAAGAAATCCAGAGGTTTTTATACTACACTGCTTTTTACACCGAGAAAACTTGGCAACGCGGGATATGCAGCCAGATCTTCATCAGGTACTAAAGGACGTAATTCAAATTATAAATTTTATAAAGGCGCGCGCTATTAATTCTCGAATATTTCGACTGATGTGCAAAGAAATGGGTTCAGATCATCAGCATTTATTATATCATTCGGATATCCGTTGGTTGTCTCGTGGAAAGATTCTCGCCAGAGTTCTTTCTCTCAAAACTGAAATCGAAATATTTCTGACGGATAAAAAAACACGAATGTGCTCCGCTTCAGTAATAACAAGTGGATGGCGAAATTGGCATATTTGAGTGATATTTTCACCATTTAAATAAGTTGAATACAGAAATGCAAGGCCAAAACCGCACTGTAGTAGATATACATAAAAAAATTACTGTTTTAAAAAATAAAATAAAACTTTGGCAAGTAAAAATTTCTCAACGTCAATTGGCAGCGTTTCCAACATTAAACTTGTTTTTGGAAGATGTCAATGATAACAGTATTTTTGTGGACACCATGCCAATTTTTTTAGATCATTTGACAAAACTTGGAAATGAAATGGAAAGATATATTCCACAAAATGTCGTAATCGAGAAATATAGTTGGGTAAGAAATCCATTTGAAGTAGATATAATGGGCATTGAAAATGATTCAGCTGGATTACAAGAAGTATTGCTGGAAATGCAAGGTGATGGAGTGTTAAAAGAAAGATTCGGCGGAACGAGTCTCACAAAATTTTGGGCGAAACTATTAGGGAAGCCTATACTGAGCAATAAAGCTGAAAAAGCTCTGCTATACCATTCCCGACTACTTATTTGTGTGAAGCAGGATTTTCTTGCCTTGCAATCATTCAAAATAAGTATAGGAATAGACTGGATCCTCAGCATGACATGCGATGTGCACTCGCTATAAATTTAACTCCAAGCATAAATCTTCTTTGCTCGAAAATACAACACCAAGGTAGTCATTAATAACAAAATGTTTTGAAGATAAAAAAAAAACATTTAATATTTTTAACTGTAATATTGTAATCCTGGTTTGTTTGATTCCAATAAAGTCGTAAAGAAAAAAAAACGTTTTTTAATTCTAATTAATTAATAACTTTTCATATTCTATAATTATTACTATTACGGTTTTTTTATCACTGGAAAATAAGATAATACATTCAGGGTCGCGGGCTTCAAATTTACGTGTATTTAGGGTCGCCAGTCAAAAAGGTTAAGAACCGCTGATATACATAAACATAGAAAAACAAGAATAAAGTCAATAAAATCAACAAAATTTGCCGTATAAGCTTAAAACAATACAAGAGACTAAATGGACTGATTTGGTGACTGCAGGCTACTGACGTCTCTCTGCAGGAGGCCTCTAGAAGTGCTGGAGACAGGTGGGATGGATGCGGATCCTGGTGGCATGCGTTCCTTCTGATGCAAGACCACGACTGCTCTGTCAAGAACTAGTGATTAAGAAGATACAGACAGGTTAGTCTTCCTCGATGTTTCAATCCTGGGGATTTGTTTGCAGTAAGGTTCTACACCTTCTTATTCAGCACGTTCCGCAGCTCTTTACACCTCATGTCCTTACACACTTGTTCAAATAATTGCCTGTGTAATTCAGTTTTCTTATTGCGATAAATTACCAAGATTTAATGCACTTGTACAAATGCAGAAACCTATGATCCCAATGCGGGATAAAGGAAAGTAATTGTAGTCGCTATCCAGCTCTTATTCATTTATTTTAACTGCGTCAACATGTAATTTTTTTTTAAATCTTTCTCTCTCATTAACATAAACCATATTTTAAAAATATTTTCTGCTTACTTAGCCTTTTATTCTAGTAAAACGTATTGGCTCCATAAGAGCACACTCCACCACGTGACTTGAGGCCGCTTTCCCATACAAACGAAGTCCTCGATTTTCTCCCTGGAATTTAACATTTGAGCAATGATTTTTCACACATTTTAGAATCGATACGTGTTTGTATCGTCCTTTGTTTGTAATAATTTATTTATCTCATAAAAAAATAAGACGATGCAAACGCGCATCTAATCGATATCTAAAATGTGTTAAAAAACATGGTTATAATGTTAAATTCCAAAGAGAAAATCGAGGAGCACGTTTGTAAGGGAAGCGGCCGCAAGTCACGTGGGTGTGGCATGCTCTTCAGATATCAAAAATAAAAAATAACATGTTGTACCGCATACCGCACCACAGTTTGAGATCTCCAGAGCCTTGACAGGAACATGTGTCAGTACATCCTGACCAGTGTTTTTTGCCACTTGTGGTTTCCGCTTCCTCCTCCCTTCCTCCCCCCCCTCCAGGGGTCCTCTCGGAGGCTTCGCTGGAAATTTATGAATCACCCCGTTGGGACTTGTAGCGGTTTTCCGCGCTATTTGCACATCGCGAAATCACTTTTTTTTCGATTTGTATTTTTTAACCCTTTTGGTAATCGGATTTCGGTTCCCGAACCGAAAAAATGAAATGAATTTTCAATCTGATGTTTGTTTTTCAAATCCACCAATTTATCAGATATTGGAAAATGAGAAAACAGTACCTACGTATCTATTTGAAAATCTTTTACTATCAATATTTCTGAAAACTGTAATCTAAACAGGTTTCTAAAAAAACGGGCCAAAGCACCTCAAGTACAACAAGTACAGCATATCTTGACCATTCATTACATGAAGGCAAGATGATTAGTCTCACGTACGAAATAGTTACGTGAAATACTCATTTAAATAAACACTACAGACCCTAAACACACACTTAAATAACACACCTTTAATACTTAATTTAATTATATATATTTTGGCGGCCTCCGTAGCGTAATGGCTAAAACGCTGAACTCACAATATGAAGGTTCTGGGTTCGATTTCTGGTGAGAACATACAAATTTAAAAAATGCGTTTTTCTCAATCCTGGGTGTTTGTGACGTTGTTCCCCTCTAAAATTGGGCTTCCTGGCCTGTTGAGGTGGTTAATAAAAAATATATAAGATTTAAATATGCTTATTTATTTATTTACTTATTATATTTACAGGCCCGCATCTATCAGCTCCCCCGAAACACACCCGTTGGATGGTCATCAACGGTCTGCCAGGACGGCGGTATCCTCTTTCTCTTTACTTATCCTCTCCTGCGTTTTAACTATTCAGATTTCCCAACACATACACCACACTCCACACACATTCAACACCACACACCTACACATGACATAACTTAACCACTTCACGTCTTTAGAAATTTGTCTTATACATTGTGTTGTCCACGTAATTGGTGTTATGTCCTATATGTTCCTTAATTTGAAAATTCTGTTAATTGTACCTAAACATAGCACTGTGTGTACAACAAAAAAATATTAATAAATACACGCCTATACAGGCTTTTCATAAAAAAGAAAATACAAAACATATTTGGAAATATGTAAAAAATGTAAAATATATAATACATATATATTATGCCTTATGGAAATTTTCGTTATAGATTAGCGGGAACACAAAACAGTTTATTATATAAGGACTAAGGGTCACAACAATACAATACTAGAGTTTTATTACAAGTTGACTTGACTGATCCAATGCTGGAGTTGAAGAGATCAACACCCTCGCACACCAAGTTGCCATATGGCAGTCTATTTGGATAGGAATATATAGCACACATGCATTTACAGGGTCTACAACCAGTAAAATGTTACTTACACAATGTAACGTTCTCTGATTGTCGAAATTACAATTCTTACAAAAAGCTTTTATTTAGAAACTGCGAACTGGAAAAAATGGAGAATGAGATATAGGTGTTTGGTACTGCAAACAATTTACCAGGATTGATGCAACCTTTAAAGAAGAAACGTTGATTGATAAAATATTAAACACGCCATAGCGAATATTGTACCATTGGTTGCCAGAAATGCTGATGATCTGAAAAAGCTAGTGTTGAGAAAAAACGAGCGAGAGGATAGTTGCATGCAATTTGTGTAGATCAAATTAAGAAGATAACAGTGACATCTAAAAATGCTTCAATCAATATGGCCCAGGGCCGGGAGGAATGTGGCGATTAGTGCAGTCTATTCCTAGGCCTCCGCTTATTATGTCCGCATCGTAGCATAGTGGTAGTGCATTTGGCTACCGCGCATGAGTCGCGGGCTCGATTCCAGTAGGCGGTCAACACGAAATATTTATTTACGTGTGATTTTCATATTAATATTTCATGTGTGACACCTTGGACTGGTACTGAATCGTGAGACTGATCATCCTACCTTCATATAATAAAATGATCAAGATACACTGCACTTGGTGTACCAATGCAGTGCCCTATGCACCATTGAGTGCGGATAAGCGAAAGGTTGTAAAAGTAGGCAATTATCGTGCTACGACATTAAGCATTTGGTAGCTCGATGAAAAAGAAAAAGCTAGCAGATGTTAATAAATCAATCAAATTATCAATTAACCTTACACTTGTAACAATATGCAACATTAATGATGACTTTAGCAAAGTTGTCATTCTTATAAAAGTATGCGAGAAAAACATCTATATTGTACCTAAGCGTTGAAATGTGTATTATAAAGTTACTCAGTTGTTGTTTGAAATTTAGTTTAGAGTTGTATAACAATCTTAAGGCAGTTGAAAAGAGGCTGTATTTTCTTGTTATAGTTATAAATCACAGAACTACCCATCCCTTATTCAGGCATTTCCCTTTGATAATTTTCCTCCGGCGTTCCCGGCAAGAATTTTCCCCAGCTCTGCGATATTTTGATATTTATGTTAGAGATAAACAAAGAGTTTCGGGGGGGGTAGGAACAACAACAAAGCAAAAATATCCCTGAAAATAAAGGAGGAAATTTCAGTTTCAGCATCCTGAAATCTGAAACACAAGATCTTGGAATTGGGTTGTTTCTTAGACGTAAATAACACAATATATTGTAAAATTATGGAACCATTTACGTACTTCCTTAAACAAATCAAGAATTATATCTACCTTACGTTAAATTATAAAACATTTTAAAGGTTATGAAATGGAAGGTATAATAATTAATTAAAAATTTCGTTAAGGTTATTAACGGTTGAAAGAGGGAAATGTGCAAAAAAACGTTAGATTAAATAAAGATTTTTTGAAGAATTTTTTACATGGTTACAGCGGGTGTGAAAAGAAAAATAAACATAAGTATAAAAATTCGACATTCCAGTACGTGCCCTAGTTAAATATATATTTTTTTAAATATATTTCTACCAAGATTTTCATTCAAATCTCATTACAAATTCAAATATGAAATAACTTTTGTTAATTGATTCGGCATTCACTTTGTAACACTTCATAATGAATTATGATTAAATAAAACGAAGTCATATGTTACTATTGGTTTATTCTATAGAAACAAAATTTACCTACACAACCTGGTTTTGGGAGTAAAGTTCCCCCATCGACTGGTGAAAATACACTAAATTAGAATACAGATCTTATATAGAAAAATATATAAAAAATAAAATTGCAATACTTAAGAATCTAGACACAAGGGTAATATAAATTTTGATAAATAGAAGTAATAGAAAAAACATCTTGGAGCTGTGGCGTTGGTAAAATACTAAGAAGGTATATAAAAAGTTTGTTAATTAATTAATTTAAAAAAATTTATATAGCACATAACATCGTTTTATTAAATCATAATAAAATAACTTCCTTAAATGCTAAATTTGGCCTGGTTTTCTATCGCTATTCTAGAGTCAAAACCTTTTCCGGCAGTCTTCTCCTTTCCGGTCGAAACCTTAAGGTTTCCGCACTCCAGTGCTATAATTCGATTTGTCTTTAAATTTCATTTGGCGCGAGAGCGACATCCGGTTGACACGGGAAACGGAAGTCCGCCATCTTGGATCGTCTAACGTTGCAAGAAGAGCCTTTGGCATCGCAGTATTAATGTACTATTCACTATAAGATGGTAATTCTTGCATATTATTTTAATATCTAAGCCAAGATGTGTTTTAATTCAATAATTTTTTTAATTAATATAAGTATGTTTTTTAAACAACCTTGAATATTGAGATTATGTGTCTTAGAAGAATTTTCGGTATGTGTTTTCGGTACGTGTTATATTATAAGAAATACAAAAGTGAGGCAATGGACGCAGCACCCACTGATGTCAACTGTCATTAGACTTGGGAAGACGCACATATCTGGCGGTCATGGTTCGAATTGTTAAAAGCAGTTCGGTTCAGCATCGGTTTATAGCTATTTGTGGAATCCATTAATACACTCTATTTTTTAAATATTTTTAAATCTATACTAATTAATGTGTCTGCGTAATTCTTCGGTAACAAGCATTGTGGCGTACGTAACATACGTCCTATCAGCAGGTATTACGGAAACATCGACCTTATCTTTGATATAAATAAGGTCGAGATAAGGTTTTTTTCCATTTGTACATGTTAACTTTACTTTGGGTACATATTTTATTACGTCTCACAACAGTATTTCAGTAATATTATGCTCCTTTTAAAAGCCCTAATAGAATCAACCCTTTGAGTAAGAAGAAGACGTGAACGGAGTGAATAAGGATACGAGATAATGCTATTCATCAACGTCAAGGATACTGTCTTGTTCTATGCAGGAAGGTGCATAAGGGGTGAAATGTTATAGAATTTTACTGTAAGGGGTGTTACCTAAATAACTAACTATCTCGCCACTTCCCAGAAGGAGTAGGCAGAGAAGATAGAACGCCACACCACTGGCACCACTGGCAAACTTTTGCTTCTTAAAAATTCATAATTCTTCAAGTGCACGTGTGTCGATTATTCAGATGTTTCACGTGTTTTATTTCAAGTACCTGTTGCACATGATCATGTCATGTCTTCTGCATGCCAGGCATTTTTGTATTATAACATATTTTAGCCATCATTCATTCTCTAATCATGACCGAACCATCGCAAAAACATAACTAAAATGTTTTTTCTTCCCCATTGTCCCCTTTTCAGTTTTAAAATATTGCGGCTGGAGATGCGATGCAGAAGTCATAGTGACGATCTACAAGATATCCATTCCTTGATAAGTCACAAAATATTAACACAAGAAGCGGTATCATATATTAGGTCCTTACATATGAAATTGGCGTTTTGTATTGGAGGAACACAAAGTTGTTTTTTTTTTAAATATAATATATTTATTTAATTAAAGTATGTACCATTGCTATCTATGCACTTTTGCCATCTCATAGGTAGTTCATCGATCCCTTTACTTAAAAAAACCATTCGGACGGGAATCAATAAAATCTTTGAAGTCGGTTTGGACTGCCCCATCGGAGTTGAGTTTTTTCCCTTGCAAGAAGTTATCCAAATTTCGAAAAACATAGTAATCTGTTGGGACAAGGTCCGGAGAGTACGGTGGATGTCTTGGACATTCCTGAAGCTCTTCTAATTTGTAATATTATATTTTTTAAAAAATCAACTTAATGTTCCTCCCATACAAAACGCCAATTTCATATGTAAGGACCTAATTCAAGCTTTTTCACCTTCCCAATTTTCTTCAAGTGGATTAAAACAGTTTTATCACTAACACCGCAGCCTGCAGCTAACTCGGACGTGGTTTGCGATGGATCCGCTTCCACAATAGCCTTCAATTCTTCACGATCAACTTTGGTCTCCGGCCGTCCACGGGGCTTGTTCTGCAGGTCGAAATTTCCAGAACGAAAACGTTGGAACCAAAAACGCACAGTGTTTTCTTTTGCGGCACCATCGCCATACACATCATTAATCCTTCGAGCCGTTTCTGCAGCACTGGTGCCACGGTGGAACTCGTACTCGTAAATAACGCAATATTGCAAGTTTCCATTTTGTAAACTGAGTGACGCAAAGAAAAAAACAATTGAGGAAAAAACAAATGAATTTATAATTTTCAAAACACAAATACTTGAGTAAATAGCTGTATAAATTTTAATTTGCAATTCTTAACCAAAGAGAGAAGATATTTGAGATTAAAGTTGCCAGTACGGCAAAACGCCAATTTCATATGTAAGGACCTAATATATGATAAATATAGTTAAGAAAATGAATAAAATGAATAAAATTAGGACAGAAAATGCCGAAAACTCAAGTTGGTTGGAAGACTATTGAAGTCCATTAAAAGTCGGCCTCCTTTATGATGAGTTTTCTGTGGTTTTATTGTCATCCACGGCAGGTGCGGAGAAGATCCTTTTGGTCCAGGAGGTAGGTCGTACACAAATAGAGGAATGGATCAGGCCAAGTAGATAGTCAGGGGGTTTTCGACTTTAATTTAGGCCACATTTACCGGGGAACAGGAAAACACCCCTCTGTTATTGGACTTCTTGGCTTGTTGAGGTGGTTGTAATAAATAAAAAAATTAATTAACATTAAAGGAAAAATAATAAACATTTTTGCTTTTGGTCCATTTTTTAAGGAGTTGAAATTAATTTTCATTATTCCCAAGGCGCCTCGTGGTAAATTGAACTGTTCCTTTGATAACGTATTAAATGGCACAAAACCTTCCCCTTCTTCTTCCTCTCCCTTCCCAAAGGCTTTGAATTTTCTCTGCAAGATGCCATTAGGAAACTCGCAAAGTTTCTAGTAACAAGCGCTACGCCACTGGATAAAGGAAAATTTAAATTAAGACGGGAAAAGCAAAATTCAATTTCCACGTGCACCCCTGTAGGTACCTACAAAGAAACGCGGCGAATTCAAAGCGTAGGTACTTGAAATTCAAATTACGAACCCGTCCCAAGGCATTTCCTAAGAGAGCGAATATCAAGATATATATATTTAATAAATAAATAAATAAAAAATATTGATTCGGAGCACTTAAAAATACTTCGTTTTAAGTATTTTTTCTTCATAAACAATATTTTCAAAAATTTTCCTAGTGAATGACAAAGAGAATTCACATGTGAAGCGTCGTGCCATTTCACTGCATATACTGATATCAAATTCTAGGTGGAATGGGATGGGATGAATTCTAGTGTTGTTATTTTAGTGCTTTCACATAAACATCATTGTATAGATTACGCAGAGAACATCATAGTCTGAGCTAGTTTCTAGCTAGTTTTTCTCTCATCGAGAGGCGCACAGTTTACACCCGCGCTGTGCAAGCGGGTTACCTGCAAGGCATCGGACCCTCCCTTGTTATACATCAAGTGGCCACTTAACCCAGCCAATGATAGGTCATAGGCCCTGTAAACACCTAGATATCCACATTCCCTTCCAAACTTCTCGTCTCTGTTGAGATGTCAATTGCAATCGTTGTTTTTTCTGTAATTAAAATTTGTATATTTTTTCGAGTGTTGCACTATCTTACCTACTACAACTACTTCTCCTTTCTCTTACCCACACCTAATGGTGCATTGGGCACTATATTGGTGCACCGAATTCAGTGAATCTTGATTATGGTGTTAGTCAACGGTATACATGAAATATAAAAAAATATTTATAAGAAATAATAATGATGAAACAACTTATTTATTTTGGTTGATTATTAGAAAATTCTTTGAGTAGGTGTCATGATCATCATCATTATACAATATCCGCTCCCTATTTGGAGAATATGGAATCCACAAACTGCCTCCAGGCCAAGCGATCGGCTCCCGTGCATCCTCCCAAGTCAAGTCCACGTCCCGCAGCTCTGACGCAACCTGCCGACGAATCGCCAACAGCGGACGACCAGGGCGCCGAGAACCTGATGCCTCGTAAAATAGGCAAGCATGGTTAAGGCTCTCGGGAGGCACACGTAGTATATGGCCTAGTCAGCCGAAACGCCTTCGCCGGATGACAGTAGATACCAAGGGTTGCTGTGTCCGTTGCCTCATTTCTGTGTTCCTTACAAAGTCAAACCACCGCACACCTAATATTATTCTGTGACACCTATTCTCAAAACTCAGAAGTCTGCTATTTTGGGCCCTAGTTAGGTGCCATGATTCGCAGCCATAGAGGAGAGAACAGGTGTAATACAGGCGTTATAAAGGCGGCATTAAGTAGGTTTAAGCTTCTCAAATTATCAATTAATTATTATACTTTTTATTCTTCAATAACCACCGTGAGAAAGTCTTAAACGTGCAAGCTCGTCACGGGTGAAATCAAAGATTCGGACACTCTTAAAATATTGCATAAAACATCCCTTCTTTATTCTTCATTAAAAGGGTACGGTCAGCTGTCCGAAAGGGTGTCAGGTAATTCAAACCTATTCGAATAATAAGTATAAGGGTTGCAATTATTCATAGTAACCTGTTTACTATATAAAGTCATCCCTCCTTAGCATTTTTCCTTACGGAGCCTTTCCTCAGATGGTTTGTATTTTTTACACCTTGAAAATGTTATTTTAAAATCGTAAAAATATGAATATACCTAAATATTGCCTTTTTTATCATTGCTGAAGTTGAAATGTAACAATTTTTGCAATGTAAGCTGAGAAAATTATTTGAATTGTTGATTTTATCCCCGATTTTTTTATAATTATTTATTAAAACTAACTAACCATCACGCCATTTCCCCGAAAGGGTAGGCAGAGAGGATAGAACGCCACACCACTCTGTCCTGGCACACTTCTCTTGCTTCCTCCACATTCATACATCTTCTCATGCACGCACGTCGATTATTTCGATTTCTTACATGCCCACTTTTAAGCACTCGTTGAGAGAAATACCGCCCCAGTCTGCAGTCACTTATTTATTTAAGTCTCTGCAAATTCATAACTATGTATTGATATACGCAGATTCGCAATTTATTACGGAAGAATACAAAAATTCTCAGGCCCGTATCTATTATTGTAGAGTTGTAGTAAATATGTATCATAGGGAAGCGAAGGTTAAAAAGGTATTAGGAATAATAATTACATATTCCTACTATTTCTCAAAGAAAAAATTTACCCCCCCCCCCCTTAACCTTGATCAAAACACGCTGCACTTGGTGTTCCAATGCAGTGCCCTATGCACCGTTGAATTAATGAATAATACATTAACTTGTAAAATGCTTTCCTTAGCACGGGGTCCAAAAATAACAATATAACGTCTTAAAAACTGCAATGTACTAAAAATAAATAAAAAATAAATAATAATAAGTAATCTGAGCGTGTAAGCGGTCAGTTGCATGTCCAAGGGGTCAAACCACCCCTTAATAATAATAAGAGAGAAATAATATTAAGGGGTGTTAGAGGGATGATTTTGTAACCTGTTTTGGTTCCCAAGACGCGGATGACCCAAGATTTTGTTTGTGATGTCAATTTCAATACCAATTGAAAACTACAGCCTTACTCAAAATTTAATGAACGCTTAAAAATCATTAAAGTTTATAAAATTACGGTGACGTCTCAACTGAGACGAGAATTTTGCAAGGATATATGGATATATATTGGCATTTGCAGGTCTTATGACTTTTCATTGGCTGGGTTAAGTGGCCACTTGATGTATGCCAACATTCCCCATTTCGCCTAGCATTTGATATCCGTATCTGGCAATTATTAGAACTTATATATAACCGTAGATATACAGTGAAATGGTGCAATACTTCACATCTAAAAACAAGTCAACCATTGAGAAAATTGCGTGAAATCCAGTATTTGGACATACTCAAAACGTTGTTTGAATGAACTATTAGAGCCCAGATATTTTTAAAATTTAAATAATTGATACATTAAAGATCTTATGATAAACTCAAATATTTCACGTTTTTTTAACAACATTTTGAATGTATACAAATACTTGTAGACAAATTACTGGAGTACCCATGCTGGGCTGATATCAGATATTATTGATATCCCAACCGAGACAGAGAAACTCTGGAAGCGACTACACTAATAAAGATGATTGACAAAAAATGCTTAACAATCTTCTCAACAGATGATACCAGCATAGAAAGTTTGTTTGCGAAACGACGTAGACGGAGTTCAATATATTATATCATTTGAAAAAATGTGATCATAAATATCGTTATCAGATGATGGGCGGTTGGGAAATGTTTTAGTACATCAAGTGACCACTTAACTCAGGTCATAAGCCCTGTAACGCCTAGATAAACCCAAATTTGCTTCCAGAGTTTCTCTGTCTCTGTTGGGATTTCAATAATAAATACTTCAATTTAGGGTCAGCTTTCATGTAATCTTAAAGAACTTTGCCAGAAAGAAGGAAACAAGCTGTGGTGTTATGGGAATTCGATTACTAAAATGACACAATATCGATAACTTTGCCAAAATAATTTGTACTATTATATAATAAAAATGATTAAGAAAAACTGCACGTAGTGCACCAATGCAGCGACTTATGCACCATTTGATGCGGATGAAGGAAAGTAGCAGTAGGTACTATTATACAGCAGTGCTTTGATAAGTATTGCATAATCAAAATACCTAGCCATAAAATATAAGAGCTTGAAAAAAAAACAAGTAATTTGAAATTATGATTAGATTATTTTAATTTTATTTATGTACATAATCTAAGTTAATTCCAGATCTAGTTATTATTGAATAAATGGAACCGAAAATAAAAAAACAACTTCAATGAACTGTTCTGTTAATTTCGAACCACACTGTCTCTTGACCGGTCAAGACAGATTGACAATAAGCTACGGACAATAGGGTTCCATCAGGATATACCAGTTTGTCAAAACTGGACAAAGGGGTGGGAATTAAGAAGGGAACCCTTAAGAATCGGCCGTTGCGGACGCTACTGTACTTTTCTGACTGACCAGTCTAATATTGTATCTGACGAGGTTAGTACCTACTAATAAATAAACTTATTTGATAAAGTGATACAAATAAAAATTACGAATGATGAGATTGCAAGTAAATTTTTCAAATCTGTGTTGTAAAAAGTTAAAGTGCTGTAATTTTTTTTTTGACAAGTTTTGTTAGCAGGTTATCTGCCTTGTCGTTTAGTGGTCAGCGCGTTGGGCTGTTATCCATAAGGTCGCAGATTCGATTCCCGACGGGGTCAATAAGAAATATTTATTTCAATGTGATTTTTCATATAAAATGTTTCGTATGTTATTGGCGCTAATGCCTTGTAATAAATTTACAATTCGCGCTGCACTTGGTGTACCAAATCAGTGCCCTATGCACCAGTGTGTACGGATAAAGAAAGTAATAGTGTCTTAGTCTCGAGTATTTCGTTTAATTAAATTATTATTTTGAAAAAAAAATCTAGGTTCGAATTCAGCTCCAGCACAACTTGTTTCCTGCTTTCTGGCACAGTTATTTCCGACTAGTGAGAACTGCTTACAATCAGTTAGATCATCACTTCAATTCTCTACCTAGGGAGATAATCAGCATAGATAAGATTGTTAAAAGGGGCCGCCAGAGAGCATCTATTTCATTTTCATTATACCATATCCGCTCCCTATGTGGAGCATATGGAATCCACAAACTGCCTCCAGGGCCAAGCGATCGGCCGCCAGCTCCCGTGCATCCTCCCAAGTCAAGTCCACGTCCCACAGCTCAGACGCAAACTTCCGACAAATTGTCAACTGTGGACGACCAGGACCCGAGAACCTGATGCCTTGTAAAATAGGCAAGCATGGTTAAGGCTTTAGGGAGGCATACGTAGTATATGGCATAGCCAGCCGAAACGCCTTCGCCGGATGAAAGTAGATACCAAGAGTTGCTGTGTCCGTTGCTTCACCTCTGGGTTCCTTACAAAGTCAAACCACCGCACACCTAAAATTCTTCTAAGACACCTATTCTCAAAACTCAGAAATCTGCTGTCTTGGGCCCTGGTTAGGTGCCACGATTCGCAGCCATAGAGGAGAACAGGCGTGATGCAGGAGTTATAAAGGCGGCATTTTGTTTTAACCGAGTAAATGTCCAATCTCCAGACAGCTTTCATACTGTTGAATGCGGCGCCCGCTACTCCAAGCCGCACTCCCAGTTCTTTCTGACATTTCACCGACGACAGTTCGCCGACAAGACATTTCACCGACAGGCTATTTCTTCGACACAGCATTTCGCCGACAAGCATTTGATCGCCGAGCACTTCATCGACTAATCAATTCACCGACTACCATTTGTACGCCAGGAGAGTACAGTCCGCCAAATATTTATTCTACAGATGTTATTCAGCGCGGAAAAAATACTTACGTCCTTACGGAGTTAACTGCTCAGTATTAATTTATGATTCTTATTAGAAATTTTGTGTATTTCATAAAAATTCGGGGTAAGAGATGATTTTTTTTAAGAATAGCTACATTAAAATAAAATATTATTACATTAAGGTCGAACCCAAATTTTTAAAAAAATACTTGTATAAAAAGAAATTTTATTAAATAATTTTCTTATTTCTATAGAAACAAGTTACAAAAAATATTTTGATTGCGTTCTATATATAAAAATAATTATATAATATATATATATATATATTTTTTTTTTTTTTTTTAGTTTAGTTAGTCTTACTGATGATTTTTTAATAGAGAAAGTAGAAAAAATGCTGAATTCTAACCTAAGATAGAAAAACATTGCCATTTAAAAAGGTTTTTATTATTATTATTATTATTATTATGGATAATTTATATAGCGCCGCCCTCAAGGGCGCTTTGTAGTAGATTCAAAGGAAACTACTACATGTGTAGTGTAGTGTTTTTTTTTTGATTTTTTTTTTTTTATTAGTTTACATTTTATTTAGTAGAAATAATAGATGAAAAAAAGAGACATATATATATTTAAATAATATTCATATAAAGTTTTAAAAACTTAAAAATTATGTAAAATTATATATTAATGTAAAATGGCTAAAAGGATTTATGGTGCGATTGTCTGGATGTAGAAGCTGAAGAAGGCCGAGAGAGACATGGCGTGATTAAGTACATACAACAAATACTTAAAAATGATAAGTTGGAATAATCGGCGTGCGTGCGTGATAAGATGTATGGAGGAAGCAAGAAAAGTGTGCCAGGACAGAGTAGTGTGGCGTTTCAAACCTTTTTAACTATCGTTTCGGGGAAATGGCGTAATTGTTAGTTAGTTAGTTTTGGTCCGTTTTAGCAAACCAAATGCGATATTTTTTGTGCGAAAATAAAATTAAAAAAAAATGAATGGAAAACGCCGCTTTTTATGCCTAGCCCGTTTTTGTAATTGAATGCTAAAAAAATATACACACCATTAGTTGCATAATATAGGAGAAAGAAAGGTGAGGATTAAAAAAATAAAACAAATACCTTTATCTCGCTAAGGTTGCCTTCTGCTTATACAAATATACCTATTTACCCTATTCATCATATCAAATCATTAATCAATAATCACGATAATTCACTATTCATAAATTTAGGTATGTAGGTACCTACACATTCGTTTGTTTTACCAATAAACTCGACTTTACTACATTATTATTATTATTATTAGAAAAATCGCCACAAGAGCGCTGTACAGAAAGAGGCTAGATCTCAACTCGTCCTGCAGCTACCAAGCGCATAGACGGTTGGAGAATTCTAGCCTCTGATTAGAAATATCTTAAACAGATTTTAATTATAAGTTACAAAATTATGTGAAATTATGAGAAGTAGGTAAAAAAAGTTTTTGTAACTGATTTTCACTAAGTAGAAGGCTTCCATCTTGCAGCTTCAAAGCGCATGGATGATTGAGGATCTAGCCCCCTTTATACTACGAATCTACACTGTGTGGTATTTCAAAGAATTTTCGTGCTTTTAGTATAAATTAGAATTAGAACATGAAAAATTTACATTGATGCACTTTATCCATAATTGATAAGCTTTGCATCTCTTTGCTGATTTTTCGATTTAATTTTTAAAAATGAAATATGTAAACAATCTTGTATTTTGATACGTTAGTACCAAGGTCATCATAAAGCCTGTAAACGGATCTGTTGCAACCGTTGCATTTTTTGTGATTTTTTATTGCCTTATACCTATCCGAACCAAACATAAAAACTACCACTGCATGGCCCATGCCGCTTTGACTTCATGTTTAATACAATGGTGGTACTTTCTATTCCTTTTTTTAGGAACATCTTTTTTTACAATATCTTGGTAAAAAAAACATTTTAATGGATATGTATTGTTTTGCGTTGCATAAATATTTTTCCCCGATAACAAGTCAAGTCGTGCCAATTTTCACCTAAAAACGATTTTGCAAGAATTGCTGGATAATAAATATACAATACCTACTAACCATGTTATAAAAAATAAAACAATATTGACCGTAAACCTATGATCGCAAGACGAATTTCTTGTAATTTGGCACAAGAGTCATTGACGAGCAATTGATTTCAATAAATTGCAAAGACAAATCATAATTTGCTTTAATGATAACTCCTTTAACTAAGAGTTTTTTCAAATGGGTGAATCATATCTATCTATGTATGTAAAATATGTATATAAAAATAAATGAATATAATTTTTTTATCCACTTCGTATCACGATGGGCTACCTACCTATATATTATATATATTATATCGCACCCCGGCAATTAAAGAGAGACAACTCAAAATTTAGAAAAAATAGAGGTTTTGTATTTTTTTTTTTGGTGGGTTTTTTACCATCCGCACGAAATCACTTAAACAGAACTAAAAAAGCTCTTAAACCTTTGCGACAGATGTCGTAGAAATTACAACCAAAAAAATTGTGAAAAAATTAAGAAACAAAAAAGTTAGTGTTTTTAGCCATTTCCCAAAAAAGGTTGTTTTTAGAGTAAGTTGACTCTCTTTTGTTCCCGGGGTGCGATATGTGATACCTTGGACTGGTTCTAAAGTGTAAGATCGGCTTGCCTTCATGTAATAAATTATCTATGTACATACACTGCACTTAATTCACCAATGGAGTGGCCTGTGTACTTTAGGGTACGGATAAGGGAACGGTTTGTATTCTACTTTTTGCGGAAAGCACAGCCAGTGCATTTTTTTTAGCAGTGGAGTGATATGGTCGAACTTAGAGATTCCGAAAATAAGTCTAGCTGCATCGTTCAGTACTGATTGCAGGCGAGAGGTAGATTCGAGGATTCCTGATTAGAATCTCTAGGTTCGAATCTCACTCCAGCACAACTGGTTCCCTGCTTTTTCTGCACAGTTATTCCGACCATTTGAAAACAGCCACAAAATTTAAATATTGAGTAAGTATATCATTATACTTTCCCATATTCGCACCATATGGTGCTTATGGCGTATCTTGGTCGCTTTTTATCACATAAAGGCAAGATGATCAGTCCTACGCTTCAGTACCAGTCCAAGGTATCAAACATGAAATATTGAATTGAAAATTACATGTAAATAAATATTTCATGTTGACCCCTACGGGAATCGAACCTGCGACCTTATGCACGGTAGCCAAATTCGCTACCACTATGATATGAGGCGAGTATATCATAAAAACCCAAATGTTTCTTTTTACGAAAAAAAAAAATGCAAAAGAGAAATTAAGAAATGCATATTTTTTTTCTGCTTTAGATTAAGAATTACCAAATCTATAAAAATAATGTTTGATAAATAGAAGGAGAAAAAAGGGCCCTTTGCTCGGGTCGCAAGCTACTAGCATACCATACGGTCCCAGTGTTTTTGATGAGAATTTTAAGATTAAGTTTTAAAAGGTTTAATTTTAAGATACCTTTGTATCCGAATCTGGAATACCACTCTTCATAAAAAAAAAAATATTTTTCATAAAAAATATTTCACAATATATTGAACTGGCGCTGAAGCGTAAGACTGATCATCTTGGCTTCATGTCATTATAGGGTTGCCATCGGTTATTTCATGATTTACTAGGATCGAAAATACGGGTTTTAGGTTGTTTTGGGAGACATAATAAGAATATTTAATATGCATTATGGCATAATAAAAAGATCAAGATCACTCTCTTGGTGTACCAAAGCAGTGCCTTATGCGCCCTTAGGTCAGGATAGGAAAAATAATAGTTAGTTCTTTTTTAGATTAATTATCTGAAAATTTTATTCGACATTTAAGAACTGCATTTAAGACTGCAAAATGATTAGTTTTTTATTATAACCTATAATTTGATTTCTTACCACTTTTTAAAAAAAATATTTAAAAAAATTGATTTATATATCTCTTTCTTTTTTATCCGCCTATAATGGTGTAATGATTTTTTTGTACCTAAACAAAGTGCACTCATTGCATTTTAAGACAAGAAGATCAGTCATACGCTTCATTGCTGGACTAATGTCTCTTAAGTCCTAAGTACTTTCTTAATATATGCCTACCCTCTATTTTTAGCAAAGGTTTTTATTTATGAGATATCATAAATTTGGTAGGTACTTTGGTACTATAAATACATTCTAGTATAGTAAATTTCATAAGGTACCTGCATGTTTTCGCTGAATACTGCTGGTTCTTCTGTAAAGCTTCAAAGAGAGGGACCGAAAAGGTTTATATAAAAGAGGATACCAATTTATTTGAGTAGAAGATTTGCCAAAAAGTTATCAAATAAATACAATTTTTTATTGACTACAATATAAGTGTATTGTTATATAAGAAGTTTTTTTTTTTTCGATAAATTTTTTAAAATTCTCTATTAAATATAATTTATTTAGTCAAATTAATAGTATCCATAAAGAAAAGAAAATCAAAACCACAATTTTAATAAGTATTTGTGCAATTTTCCTTATTCTGCGGTAGGTAGAAGAAAAAAAAAATTACAAGCTCAGATTCATATACACATTCGACTCCAAATATGATGTAGATTCATCAGTTTTCGGGTTGTTACATCATGAGTTCGTTATTTTTTAGATTAATTTTCCATGTGAAATTTAACAGTCATAATCCATGGCATATAATTTTTGAAATAAGAAGTTATTAACATATTTTTTTTATTATTAACACGAAGTACTATTGTGCATTTAAAAAAAATAATAATTTTCAAACAGTTAGTAATTTAATACGTAATCTACTTGAATGGTGTAGGTATTCACGAATTGAATGGGTATCTTTCACCAAGTGCAATGATTCCGGATAATTTTATAAATTATGAAAGTAATATAAGTTCAGTAATTATGGCTCCTTTGAGGTATATTTATACGAAAAGGCGTTATTCAGTAGGTAATAATAAAATTTAAAAAAAGATTCATCTTACGCTTCAGTGCCAGTCCAAGGTACCACATTAAAAATATTATCATATTATCATATGTATTTATTTATCGTTTCATTACATTAATATTTTTTGCAGTTTGGAATGTTTATATTTCAGTTTTAGGTCTAACCCCGTGTTGGACTGAAATAGTACATGTATATATTATTTGAAAATTTGAACATATTAATAATTAAACAAATAACAATAGTAAAAAAACTAAATTAAATTAATTCAATGACAGGAAAACAAAAAAAAAAAAAAAAAATAATAAGAAAAACAATAAGCTGAACAAAAGTAAACAATAGACATAAAAATACATAAACATAAGTAAATACGTTGAAATTTTCCTATAAAATGCTTCTCTTAATCAAGATTGTACTTTAAATAGATCTGCCACCTCTATTAGTAGTAGTAGATATTATATAATATATCATATTACCATAATAGAAATTGGTATTTGGATAGTATCTGTATTAAAAAACACCAGTACCTATACTTACTAAATACCTAAACAAAAAAACTAAAATAATATGTATGTACTGTCGGGGAATGAGTTCGTGGCGTTCGGGGGAAGAAGTGTGTGCGGAGGGTGCATCCCCCGCCACGTTCCTCTTCTACCCGCTCGACCATAGTTCATTGGTACATTTAGTGACGTACGGAATACTGCCGATTGTTGACTTATTTGTATCGCTACTTTGCTTTTTAAAAATGACTCGGGATTCCGAAACACGGCATTTCTTTTTCAAAGGGATGGTATACAATAGAAATTGGAATAAGAGGTTTTATTATTGCCAAGCGATTATAGTTTATAGTATTCTGTACATGTGGTCAGGTCTATTGTTTGTGTAAGATTGAGAAATGAATACGTTTTTTACTATGGGTGAGTAGTGTTATGGGTGCAATATCACACTTATAGCTAAAAAAAAACGTCGTAAATTACCCATCTATTCATCCCTCTACCATAAACAAACAATAGGCCAGACCACGTGTACCACGTTTACCGACATACTATACTACTCACTTAGCAATAATATTACAAACTACTTGTTTCAATTTAAGTTTTGTACTATCCCTATTGTACACTATTTTTGTTTCAATTTCAATAATTGATAGTGTATAATATCCCTTGAAAAAGTTACACGCGTTGTTTCAATATTTTAGTAATGTTACTATTCCTAGGAATAAAAATTTCATTTATGTAGCTAGGTAATAGGTACTTGACAGAAAATGGTGGCATTCAGAAAGAACTGGGATTACGGCTTGGAGTAGCGGGCGCCGCATTGAACAGTATGAAAGCTGTCTGGATATCGGATGTTTACTCGGCTAAAACAAAATTCCGCCTTTATAACGCCTGCATCACACCTGTTCTCGTCTATGACTGCGAATCATGGCACCTAACCAGGGCCCAAAATGCCAGACTTCTGAGTTTTGAGAATAGGTGTCTTAGAAGAATATTAGGTGTGCGGTGGTTTGACTTTGCAAGGAACACAGAAGTGAGGCGACGGACACAGCAGCCCGTGGTATCTACTGGCTAGGCCATATACTTCGTATGCCTCCCGAGAGCCTTAACCATGCTTGCCTATTTTACAAGGCATCAGGTTCCTAGCGTCCTGGACGTCCACTGTTGATAATTCGCCGGCAGTTTGCGTCAGAGCTGCGGGACGTGGACTTGACTTGGGAGGATGCGCGGGAGCTGGCGGCCGATTGCTTGGCTAGAAGGCAGTTTGTGAAATCCATATGCTTCACATAGGGAGCGGATATGGTATGATGATGATGATGATGATATGGTATATGTACTTACATATATGAATAAATTATTTTTATAACAGAACGCAATCAAAATATTTTTGTATCTTATTCATTAAATAAGAACGTTATTTAATAAAATGCTTTTTATACAAGCATTTTTTTTAAATTTGGGTTCCACTTCAATGTAAAATTATTTTTATTTAAATATTGCGCTTCTTAAAAAAAATCATCTCTTACCCCGAAATTTTTATGAAATACAAAATTTCTAATAAGAATCATAAATTAATACTGAGCAGTTAACTCCGTAAGGACGTAAGTATTTTTTCCGCGCTGAATAACATCTGTAGAATAAATATTTGGCGGACTGTACTCTCCTGGCGTACAAATGGTAGTCGGTGAATTGATTAGTCGATATGTTGATTTCCAAACCCATGCACGTGGAGTGCCAATTAAGCCTATCAACAATAATTTGAAGGACCCCGACTGATTCGTCAATAAGGACGGCGTCATCAGCGTACTCCAGGTCGCAGAGCTTTTGGAGGGGGAGATGGATATTCCTCGGTCTGGCGGAATTGCAATCCTCAGGATAAAATCCATGAGGATTATAAACAGAAATGGGGCAAGGACGCAACCCTGTCGCACTCCGGTGGTGACCTCACACCAATCTGAGACAACATCGTCAATTCTTACTCGGCATTCGCTATCTATTTAATCAAATATAAAATGGGTGATATTTTTTTAATATTCACCTCTTATTGCCTATGTACCTTTATAATATCATTAATATTTTGTATCGTTCGGATACATAGCTCAACAGCTAACATCTAATTTTGGTTTATTATTATAATTTTTTTGTTATTATTAAGAAATCCACTAATACCCAGTGGAATCTTTTTGTTAACCTTGAATCTTAAAAATTTATGTAAAAATAAACGCCATTTTGTGGCATCGAGCTTGAAGTTGATTTGATTGGTTTTAAAAATCAATTTTTCTCTCTTGTAAATAAAAAAGAGTTTTAAAATGTTTAAGTATTTCCTGAAAAAAAAAAATGTTAAATTTAAGAATCTACTCGTGTTTTTCTTTATTTTTTAGGTCGATTAGATCGTATCGAGAACACCAAATTTAATATGGTAATATACTTATGTTTTTTTTATAATTTCTTTAATCACCGTTACTATGTATATCGCCGTGTCAGCGTTGGCGTCAATTCAATGCCAATACCACGTATCAGCAAAACGTCTATTCAAGAAATTGAAGTTTGAAATTTTAAGCCCATTTCAATTATGACAAAATATTTGACATCTCAACAGGATGTCAAATTGTAATTATTAGCGCGTAATGGGTGAAATCCAGTTTTTGTCTACAAGTATTTGGACACACTCAAAATGTTGTTTATGACAAAATATCATTATCTTTACAGTTAACAGTAAGGCTATTATTTTATTATACTCGAATAGATTTTAAAATTTACGACAGTCAAAATCAACACGGACACAATACAATTTGGAAAAAAAAAGTATGTCCCAGAATTCTGTTTTATTCAAGGCAGAAATGCTTTTATTTAAGGCAGTAAAAACTCGGAAAGAAAAAAAAAACTAAATTAAAAAATAAAGTTATGATGTATGTGTTGAATAATGTGTGATGTTAGTGTGTTTATTAATGTATATATAAAATATGATTATAATGTTAATATTAAAGTACACTTTGTATTTGTATACAATGTATAGTATGCTATTTCAAGAAAAAAAAAATTTTTTTTTTATTTTAAAAAAAATATATATATATATATACACCGTTTCCCACGATGAGACCGCGAAACTCCAGAGGTACATTATTATTCATGATATTCTGAGAAAAAAATCTTTTAAAGTTTTTCAAAAAAACTCAATTCTAATTTCTTAAAAAAATGATTAAAATATGAATAAAAATTCACGCGTGTAATACCGTCCATTTTTGAACTGGCTAACACCACGTGACCTGCACCAATTTCAGATATGAAATTCGAATTTTGAATGTCCGCACAAGGCAAGGCGTTCGGTGACCAGAGCGGACCCCCACTCCTCCCCGCCCACCGCCACCCCGCCACCGCTAGCATTTCAAACAGAAGCCAGTATTACATAGTCGCTTTTTATTAATACATTTTTTAAATTACATATTAAAAATGCCCGGATCAAAAAACTTTATAAGGATTTTTTTCTCAGAATACCATGAACAATCACCCTCCGGAGTTTCGCGGTCTCATCGTGGGACACGGTGTATAGTATGTACTGCTTTTAAGCTTAAAATATTAATACATTAATTCAGAATTTTGAGAAAATCGCGTTTTCGTAGCTGTACCAATGACATTGCGTGACTTTGTAGGAACATACAACGTAAGTACTAAGAATGTGCATATTTTTTAAATATAAAAAAAATATTACTTACCTAGACAGTATAATACTTGTTATGTGTGTCCCGCGTACCTCAGCAGTATATTATCCTTATAACACGAGTATATAAAACAGAATATAAATTGGAACAAGGTTTGCGTCTCGGCTGTATATTAAGCCATAAATCTAGCGCCATCTAGGAGGAGGGATGTTCCGTTCTCTAATATTACTTACAGACTTCAGAGGAAAACGGAACATTTAAAATCACAGCGTGTACAAGCAACATGAATTAAGTGCGCTTTACAAAACCTTATTTTTTACGATGTTTTATTTGAAAAAAACTGAGGTGTTTGACTGTGTGAATGTAATTTGAAAACTTAAACAGCAACCTCTAATGAACGCAATAGTGAAATACCGGATTTACCGGTTTTTGGTACCGACCCCACCGCGCACAAAATTTGGGAGCGCGCTTTTGTGGTTGCGGGCCCTGTGGCTTGGAATGCTCTTCCACCGGAAGTGCGCAACTGTGAGAGAGAAGTGATGTTTCAAAAGAAACTTAAGACCCATTTATTCTCTAAATCTTTTGATTATTTTGATAATTGTATTTCCCACTCAGAAATTGTGTTTTCATTCACATTAAATTTCCCATTTCATTCAATATTTGAAGCGCCCTTGAGGTATATTTTACGAAAGCGGCGGTTTTTATAATTATCCATAATAATAATAATAACGAAAATCATTTTCTAATTGATTATCCACCTTATAAACGCATTTCTTGATTGGGAAAGATTTCGTTTTACGAAGATTTATTGCACCATTATCAGAAAAACGAAACGAACGAAAAATGAATTTATTGAGAGAGAATGAATCGCGAGATTCCCGTAAATGACAAAGATTGAATTGCATGAATGAATGGTGCGGAAAACGAAACGAATGAAAAAATGAATGTGAATGATGATGAATGAATGAATGAATGAATGAATGAATGAATGATGAATGAATGAATGAATGAATGAATGAATGAATGAATGAATGAATGAATGAATGAATGAATGAATGATGAATGAATGAATGAATGAATGAATGAATGAATATTCTAATAAAAAAAAAGCTATCTGCTTTTTTAGAACTACATGGGTATATGACGCTTCAATTCGTTGATTCCTTTGGATACATTTATGCGTAATATTTTTTTATAATTTTTTTTATTATGAATCATAAAATAGACTTGTCCCATTGTGTTTTCACAGCGTGCCGTAAGCGTCTCAGTCTCAATAAGACAGAAAATAAATTACCTTACAACTAGTCATCTTACACTCCTCCGCTCTCGGCTCTCTGTAAGGGGCTCCCAATATTCTTGTCTCTGAAGAACAGACTGCTGAACTACCGCCTCCTTTGTTCTGTGGCGAGGCGATAGACGTTGAAATATAACTTGGTTATTTCATGCGCTGTACATATTACACAACGATCTTCTTTCAAATTTAATTAAAGCCATGAAAAATGTGTTTTGCCTAATAGCATGAGACCAAGTTGGCGGCGAGCCGTGTGTGGCCGCAAAAGCAAGACAGTGAAATAGAAACTGGCAAGCTAATTCAATAGAATTTTTTAAATGCTCTTTTAATATTTATTGTTTTCATTTCGATGCCACCTGAGTTTTTTTTTAAAAAAATAAAAAAGCATTATTTTTTCATCCGTCTGCTCATTTTCCTAGGAAATAGTTTGAAGTATATGTGGTGATGCGGCATCGAAGCAGCGACCTGTAATAATAATAACAAAAATTCATATTAGGTGACAGAAAATAAATCAAAACATAAATAATAAAATAAAATAAAAGCACAATATATTATGCCAAATTTATGCATCATTAGTTGCGGATATGGAAATTTATGATAAAGGATGTTACTTGTTCTTAAACATCCAGAGTGTAAATTTACCAGTCCAGAACTATTCCCGAACCAATTAAAAATATTTCAATAAAATTACAAGTGAAATACTCGAGGTGAGCTTTGAAAACAAACAAGTATCTTTGAAGGATTCTAGGAATTAGATGGTTTGACTTCATAAGCAAAGTTCGGTAATGGAAGAAGCGACCTCCAATAACTGGAGTCGTAAAACGGCAGTGGCCCTGGCTTAGGCATGTACTTTATTTTTATTATCGATTTTATTTTTATTTATTTATTTACGGAAAATCGATTTTAAATACAAAGTTAAGCATAAAAGGGATAATAAGCAGAGTGACAGAACATTAAATTGGTGAAGCTAAGACAGTTAGAATAAAATGTGGACACACTCAAGACAGGATCGGGTCTACTTCAGTGAATGTTTAAATCTTGATAGACTTACACCGAAGAAGTCCGGATCCCGTCTTGAGTTAACAATACGACACAATCGAGACAATGGGGCATGAAAACCATACTTTGGATGCCTCGAAAGAACCTCAACCCAAGCTGCCTCTTCTTTACCCCTGCGGGATCCCGCCGGCGCCGTCCTGGTAGGCCCTCGATGTCATCATCATCAAAAATTATTCTTTCAGATTTGAGAGCTTTCAGAGCTGAGGGGATCGTGACTGGCGTGGTAGGAGGCGAGTGAAGGAGAATCTAGTGAAGTCCACATGCTTCATATAGGAGCGAACGTGGGAAGAAAGAAGAAGGCGGTAATTACAAATTTCTACAAACCCATAACTATCCCTTTTTCCTACTCTAACCGAACACCCTCCTTTTAGCCAATAGGTAAACTAAGGTATATGATTTTATGGATTTTATATACATACATTAAAGGTTCGCAAAGTTATGGCGAATTATATGGAAGCTTTAACGACGCCATCAAGACGAGCTTGTTTTATGTTTTGCAATATAAATTTTAAGTATTGGATTTAGAAAACTGTATTAAGCGGATTAATCCATCTAGAAATGTATTAGTTTACCTATATAATGGAGTGATTGGTCCTTATTTGGCGTTAAGATTTCTTGTACCTATCCCATTTCAAAATACCTACAAAACATATTATGTAAATAATAAACTATGTTCTTAGAGTATATCGTAAGAGGCTAAATTAATATTTTATAATAGAGCCCTGGTACCAACCCTAATGTTTGGAAGCGAAGCATGGAGTTGGAAAAAAAAGGACGAAAGTAGGTCGAGTGCTGTTGAAATGCAATCTCTCAGGCGAATGTGTGGTAAGACTATGAATGATAGGTGTACTAATGTCGAAATTAGAGCAGAGTGCAAGGCTGAGATAAGCATTATCGACAAAATTAAGAAAGGTATTTTACGATGGTCGGTCATATGGAGCGAATGAATGATGAAAAAACGGCCAAAAGAATTTACGATGCGAGTGTGTCTGGTTGTAGAAGTCAAGGAAGTCCGAGAAAGACAAAGGCATGATCAAGTACAACAAATACTTGAATGTGGTCATGTGAAAAGTCGTAATAATCGACGTGCGTGCATGCGAAGATGTATGAATGTGGAGGAAGCAAGGGAAGTGCGCCAGGACAGAGTGGTTTGGCGTTCTATCATCTGCCTACTCTTTCCAGAAAATGGCGTGATGGATAGTTAGTTAGTTTATATTTTAATGTTATGCACACAGAGTTATGTATTAAAAAATAACAGTAATATTTTATATACATAACATAACACCAATTAAGTCCACAACACAATGTACAAAGTATGTTTCTGAGGACACCAAGAGTGAAGAAACGAGTATTTGAAATGTTTATGTTGTGAATATATGCTGTATTGTGGTACGTATGTGGAGTGTGGTAGAAGAGTTATTTACTAACATAAACTCATTTTATATGCCTAATAACACAAAGATGATGATTAATTATTTATTTATTTTAACCTCCTCAACAAGTTAGATTATAATTTTAGTGATCTCACCAGGAATCGTACTCGGAACCTCTGTGGCGTGAATCCAGCATCTTAGCCAATACATGGGGCCGCCAAATAATAATATACAAATTCGATATCAATAGAGACGTGTTCAAAATTAATATTGAAAATTATTGATATTTCTTCAGTGTACAATATACCTACATATGTAAAATTATTTATTTATTTGTTCAAAACTTCATATAAATTACATAGCATCTAAACTATTAATATTTTCGTGGAACCCATACCCTCCACATAAGGAGCGGATATGGTATGATGATGATGATGATTAAGACTTTGTAGTATATTTATGCAGACATTATTTCTCTACCCTCTTTAACTTTTGCTAGATAAACGGTAGGTATAAAAGGAAAGGGGTAAGTTTGTACAGTAATAGGTACGTATTGAAGAATATTTGACGTAAGGGTTGAAAAACAGCCTATTACATGTAGAATTGAAGGTTTTCTTGCACATTATTCTATGTGAAATCAATTAAAATAGAAACCATCTCAGTCACTTTTGAAACCGATAATAATATGAAATTAATCAAAACATATAAATTACTTGAGTTTCTATCTAAAAATTTCCAACATTTTCATCGTGTTAAAAATTGATAGGTATATTTCACTCAAAAATTTCTTCTTTTCTTTTGAAAAAACAAATTAGTAGGTACCTATCCAATGTATTCTCAACAATTCGTTATAAACTTTCAAACAAAATTAATATCGAATATTCGTAAGGATACCCAAAAGTCAACAATTTGGTTGAGTATAAATATCTTATGAACACATTTTTAAAACAAATAAATGAGTTATTTTACTCTAAACCTTCATTCGCTTTTTTCACTGAAATCATATACCTAATCTTGTTATACTATATATAATAAATATCAGTCATAATAAAATATTTAAATCATATTCAAACTGTTCAATTTTGTAACAAGTTGTTAAGCTTCGAAATCCTAGTGCTGTAAAAAGCAACACTATATTTACAAATCGTCGAAGAGTTTTGTGAAACTGTAGTAGTTGGGGTGAAACAACCCCCTAAAAACCCCCTCCAAAACCCCCTGACGTTTTATTCGCCGGTTCTTTCTAACCCCACCCCTAAAAAGGGGTATTTTTCACCCCCCTCCCTTACTAGAATCATCCCCTTTACGTGCTAAGAACGATCCCCTCTTACAGAAAAGGTCCAACCCTTGGAACGAAAGAGAGCCGTAGCCAGAAAAGAGGGGGAAAGATGATTATACTTTGAGATATTTAACCCTCCAAGTTAACTTTTCTGGGTTTTAAATAAATATTTTTTAGTGAGCAAATATTGCGTTTGTGCATAAAATTTCAAAACATAAAGATTTACAATGAAATATTATCACAAAATAGTATAATATGTAATAATAATAAGTTATTACTTATGAATACCGATTATCGAAATATTATTTTAGTTTTGTTGATATATTTCGTAGATATTGGTACCTCCCTAATCAAGCTACTATTTTTATTTATTTATTTCATCGCATTTCTGTTCGGCCGCCAGTTCCCGCGCATCCTCCCAGGTCAGGTCTACGTCCCGCAGCTCTGACGCAAGCTGCTGACGGATTGTCAACAGCGGACGTTCAGGACGCCGAGAACCTAAACCTGGAGTGGGCGCACTAGCGGGTAAAAAATCGTAACCTGCCACATTTTCGGAGCGGGAGCGATTCAACAATTTAAGTTATTAATTACATCCTTAAAAATTGAATTTGATAATAATAAATTAATATATACGAGTACGGAAAGAAATAAAACCTTCAAATTAAATACAGTCATGAATAATACATCCAGGTAAATTTATACAATCCACAAAAACCTACGAATTTTCCATTTTAACTCATATAAAAAATTTGCATAAAGACCGTAAATATACAGATTTTAGCTAAGGGGAGGATTCAAGAAAACAGGGGCGGAAGGGTAATGTATAAAACTTCAGGTAGGCACTTAAATTCAACCCTCTTCCACGTGATATTGCAAAACTGATTTAAAACACAAATGTAGCGTAACCATTTTATTTCTATAGTGTGGGGGTAGTTTGAGGCTGTGTGGGGTTTCTATGGGGACGGGATGGAGGCGAATTCACCTTCCGAATTTAATTAAAATAAACGTGAACAGAATAACTCCATTTTACGGGGTTATCGTGTAAGAAGAGGCTGCTGTGGAAGGGGTGATTTATTCAAAGAAAGCGCAAACTCAAGATTCAATTATTGATTTAAAAATATTTTTCTGTAAAGTATATGGCCATTAGCCATGCCTATCTAACCCATAACTATTTAAGTTTTAATAAAATAATTCAAATATATTATGTACCTACAAACTATAAATTGGAGGCAAGGCGTTTTCGGTATAAATAAATTTGTAATACTAGATACGAAAAAGAAAGATGAAAGTAGACTGAATGCTGTTGAAATGCGATCTCTCAAGCGAATATGTGGTAAGACTATGTATGATAGGTGTACAAATGTCGAAATTAGCGCAAGGCCGAGATAAGCACCACCGACAAAATTAAGAAAGGGCTTTTACGATGGTTTGGTCATGTGGAGCGAATGAGTGATGAAAGAACGGCTTAAAGAAGTTTAAATGCTAGTGTGCCTGGATGTAGAAGCCGCGGAAGGCCGGAAAGACATGGCATGACCAAGTACGTCAAGTACTTGATAGTGGACGTGTGAAAAGTCGGAATAACCGGCGTATGTACGTGAGAAGATGTATGAATGTAGAGGAAGCAAAATTAAGTATGTCAGGACAGAGTGGCATGGCGTTCTGTCCTCTCTGCCCACCCCTACGGGACAATGGCGTGATGGTTGGTAAGTTACTTAGATACGATTGCGCATACCTACAGATTATAAAATCTAACTAACTAAATAACCAACACGCCGATTCCCCAAAGGGGTAGGCATAACTATTCTAAATATACTACTATTTACCCTTATCCACACTCCAATGGTGCATAGGGCACTGCATTGGTACATCAAGTGCACGTGCTTGATCACTTTTTATTACATGAAGGCAAGACGATCAGTCTTACGCTTCGTTACCAGTCCGAGGTATTATTAAACATGCATAACTACAGCTTCAAAAATAAACGAGCTAAATTATCTATTATCACGAAAACCAGACAAGTTATAGCGAAGGAATTCATTCCTGAATACAATAGTGTTGTTGGTCTGCGGGGATGTATTAATAACTAGTTATCTTTGCCGTTTACTCACCCTAACGTCGAACGGGGGTGCTATTCTAAATGGATAACTTAGATGCCTAATGTCTCAAGAAACACCCCTTCGTTTACATTGAAACTGAATTCCGTTTCTACGTTTGTTGAAGTATTGATGAATCAATCAGATTTTTAATCATGAAATTAAACAACTTTTGTTTTAAACTACTTTTTTTTATTTTTTAACACACCAACCAGTTTCGGAGACACTACTCTTTCATCAGGGCTTTGTATAATAATAATTTAAAATTAAGTAATAAGTCGCTAACTAAAAATGTTGAAGTGGTTGACTGGGATAAGGGTTGGAGAGGGGAGTGAAGTCGGAGGGAAACACATGATCGGTGCATTGGGATGTAGACACTTATAAATACAAAGTTGACAGATTTATGAGGACTAACTAACTAACCATCACGCTATTTCCCAGAAGGAGTAGGCAGAGAGGATAGAGCGCTATACCACTCTGTCTTGACACACTTCTCTTGCTTCCTCCACATTCATTCATCCTCTCATGCAGCTTAAATTAATGAACTTAAATAAGGTTTTTTTAATTTCATCGATTTTAATAAAGTGGGGTTAGATTTTTGAAACTTTGATTTGTATTTAAAATA
>JAGVSP010004909.1:0-12020 GCA_022494985.1 Micrasema minimum
CCTATAGAGAAAATGGCATTATGGTTAGTATGTTTAGCTTTGCTAATCTAAGAAGGTTTACCTTGAAAGGTCCATGCGGAATGTCAATTAGCAGCTGTGCTACGCCTTTCAATGCGAAGCTTGTATCTCCCTCATGGACCACTTTGACGCTGCTGATGTTAATTTCCTTGTTCTCAAAGTCTGGGCATGATGTGAATTTCTCCCAATCCAGCAGTACTTTGCGCTGAAATGTGTGTGTAAAGATAATAGATAATAAACAAATAAACATATTCATTCAATGTTTGTAGCACATCACTTTCTAGTTTTTCACTGTTATGAAATAAAACTGCCCTTTGTTTAAAGTTTAAACTAACTAACCGTCACATCATTTCTTCAAAGTGGTAGGCAGAGAGAATAGAATTCCACACCACCCTGTCCCGGCACACTTCCTCCACATTCATACATCTTCTCGTGCACACATGTAAATTCTTCTGACTTCTGACATGCCCACTTTCTTTCGACTTCTGCACAAGCTCCACAAGACCGAACCATATTAAAAGACCTCCCTTCTAAGGTTTAGCCGATAATGCTTATCTTAGCTTTACATTCTGCTTCATTTGTGTAGAAATTGAGGTAAGATATGAAGTGGTCATGTGGAAAGCTAAATTAATCAGCTCGCATGTATGAGAAGATGTATGAATGCGGAGGTAGCAAGGGAAGTGTGCCAGGAAAGAGTGCCTATCCTTTCGGGGAAATGATTAATTAGTTAGACATTGTTTTGTAAGTGACACATCTCTTCTATTATATTTAAGTGATTTTTCTCTCTTACTGCTTTGCTATGAACTCCTGTTGCACAAAATATGACCAACAGCACTGCAATCCGCATTGCTGCATTCAAACTAATTTACAATTAACTGTATTAAACGTTGCTGACAATGCTTTATAAAATCAATGTTTTACATCTATTCACAAACAACAAAGAAACCATTATCACAAAGGTATTGTTAAAAATACACATTATTTCAGCATGCATAATTCTTCAATTATTAAATATAATATTAATTAATAGCATATATTTAAAATCGCAACTGAATGCATTTCAATCCAAAGCATGTACCCTTTTATTGTTGAGCGTGCTTGTATGATTGCTTTTAAATTTTCCTATCAACAGGTCACGTCACTGTTTGAGGTTTGAATTGAATAAAATGTTTAACCAATTTTATTTATTTTTGAGTGTGCAGAAAAAATTAATAGCACAATGAAATGCTTGAATCATTTGAATTATTTCAACATATACGAGATCAATACACGGAGTAACAAAACTCGTATACAACCTGAAAACTGGTAAATCTGTAGAGGTCCTAATCAAGAACTTGCTCACTTAATAATATCTTGTTAACATGGCAACTAGCCGAGCTATTTCGCCACGTCACCCAGCGAATCAAAAAAGGACTCACGTTCTAGAAGGTTCTCGAAGCTTTCACCAGAACACGACCCTTTGTACACATCCAGCGCTGGGTTGATTAACATCTCTCTTGTCGGCCCCGCTCTCAGTTCTAGCGTTTTATTAGTTTTTCGAATCAATCTTTGATTATAATTAAGATAATTATCTTTTGAAATGTAAAATAGTAAATGTATTATAACTTCTTCAGTGTTCATTATAACCGACGCAGATTCATTATCGGCAAGATTACTATCTCTGCAAATCTACATCATATTTGTAGTCAAATGTGTAATATGACTTTTGAATCTGAGCTTAAATACTACTAACTAATAACACTACTTTGCTTCTGTCTTGGAACGGGTAAGCCTTTTTAGATAGAGCCGCACTAACTATTTAAGTGTATATTGAATATTTGTTTTCTTCTCATAAAAGCTTTCATTACTACACTGTAGATTAAGTAAAATTGCACAAATTCTTATTGAAATTCGGTTTTTGCTTTTGTTTTCTTTATGGATAGTATTAATTTGACTAAATAAATGATATTTGATAACAAACTAACTAACTTCTTACTCAATTTTCTCAAAAACTATGGGTCAAATAAAAAAATTGTTTTCTACAAAATCTACTCCAAATATGATGTAGGTCCACTGCATGTACATTGAGTTTTCTTGCACGGTGTTTAATTACTGCTATTATTTATTGTAAATTATCAAGTATTTACTTAATTAATGGTAATTAGTGGGTTTTTTACAGTTTTATTTGAATAAAATATTGTGTTGTTTTATTCAACAATAGACATGAAACTGTTACTATCTATAATGTAATATGAATCAGTGCTGAATGACAAATACAAATATTGCATTGGTATGTTATAAAATATATACTAGAATAAAGCCTCATTGGGACTGGTAATATTGTGGATGAAGAGACAAATACCGTGTGGTATGCTCTTAACTTGCCATATAATATTATATGCAATGCCGTCAAATTAATTGACAGATAAAATTTGAACGATTTTTGGAGAAATCGTTTATCTCCATTCTGTCATATTTAATCATATTACGAGCTACAATGCTTTGTTTCAAAAAGAAAAAACCCATACTAATATGCATTACCATAGTTTAAGAAATAGGCTAGAAATTATTGGCAACATTCTAGGTGATACCATCGATATATTTCACACTAATGAAATGCAGATTAAACATAATCTTACAAAATACTTCCTCAAATAAATATTTACATACTCTGAACCATAAGATAACAAACAATATATTACATTACTTCTTACTGACATTACTGTTTATCACCGAACAAGTGATCCTTGTTCGATGACTGTCCATAGTTATTATAAATTTTTTTTTTCTTCTTTTGTTTTTATCTTAAAATCATATTATGTATGCCTGTACTATTATATTAAATTATGTATGTAACATTCCTTTGGTACTGATACTTACATTTGTTTTGTAAAAGCCCCATGGGCGTGAATAAATAAATATTGCATAGACAGGCTTTATGATTATCGAGTTCGTAGATTTGTTAAATTTTTGTGTTCCGCACTTGGATATCCCCAAAAACTGTGGTGGTTTGGTACTGGAGTTTTTTAGTTGTCTAGTTTTGGATTTTTTTGGAACCTTTCAGTACAAAAAAAGATTCCGGTGATATGTATTTGGTACACCTTGAAAATGTGATTTTAAAATTGTAAAAAAACATGAATGTATTAAAATATTGCTTTTTTTATTGATCATTGAATTTATTGAAGTTAAAATGTAACAATTTTCGTAATGTTAGCTCTGGAAATGATCTGAATTCTGAATTTATCTAAGATTTTTTGACAAATTATTTATTTCTCTCGCTGCAAATTAATAACTGCGTATTGAATACTTTTATGATTCGCAATTCTATTACGGAAGAATACAATAATTCTGAGGCCGTATCTATTATATTATATATGGATTTTTACATAAATACATACCATCGGGACGAGGTTAATTACTCAAATAATGTGGTCTAACTGTATCCTTGATTGTAATCTTCCTAGAACTAGGACATGACAAGGAAGGAAGAAAATAGACATAAAAATTATAAGATGAAATGGACTAAATGATATAAATTAAAATCAGAATTATTTCCATGCATTTTATTGTAAATTGTGCAATAATCTATTACAATTTATTACACATGTATGCTTTGTCTGTAAAGGTATATTACAACAGTTTTGGTTAGGAATATTACATCAGAGTAATATAAACTTCATCAGATCGGACAATGAATCGTAGAAATCTGAATATTTAAGACATTCAGGGCCCGGCGCAGAAAATAAAAACTTGTAACTTAGATTAGATCGTCCCAATGCTACAAAAAACTAACCAGCAGTCTTGAGAAAAAACTGAAAGATTTGTATGTGTTTGACAAGCTTCGCCAAAATTAAGAAAGGGTTTTTTACGATGGCTATAAGATGAATGATGCGAGCGTGCCTGGATGTAGAAGTCGAGGAAAGCCAAGGAAAGATATGGCATGATCAAGTATCTTGTAATCTTGAAGTGGTTGTGTGAAAAGTCAAAACATTCGGATACACAATACCCAAGAAGATGTATGAATGTGGAGTAAGGAGAGTGGTGTGATGTTCTTGGACGTTCATTTGGAAAAACGGTGTGATGATTGGTTACTTACAGCACTAAACTGTATATTGACGTGTTTTTTATCATGTGCTAACCCTTAAGAGCATACCACACCACGTGACTCGCGGCGGCTTCCCATACAAACATATTCCTCGATTTTCTCCCTGGAATTTAGCATCATAGTTATGTATTTTTAACACATTTTAGATATCGACTAGATCGTCTTATTTTTTAAATATTTTATTTGTTAAAGGAGATAAATAAATTATTTAAAAAATAAGACGACACAAACACGCATCTGGTCGATATCTAAAATGGGTGAAAAAATCTTTGCTCTAATGTTAAATTCCAGGGAGAAAATCGAGGAATACATTTGACCAGGAGACCAGTAAATAGTTTTTTAAAGCCTCTTAAGTAATGTAGCCAGTTTTTGTAATACAGGGACGATACATTTAAATAATACATCAATATTTCATTAAATTAATTTAATTTTTTATCTCTTTGATGGGTCAATGACTCAAAAACGTACCTACACAATGGGGTTCTTTCCGATTTTTTATTTTTTACTTCAAAAAATTGATTGAAAAATTACAATATCAAGGGAATTTTTTTTTTTTTTTTACGATGTCATGAATTTTCTAGCGCTTTTTTAAATAGCTCGCTTTTCAAAATCCTCCATTTGGGCGCCATGTGTGTGACGTCACAGCAATATAGGCGCTTACTACGGAATGAATTTCATGCCTTTCATATAACGTTTTTAAGAATATTCATGTTATCTGGAAGAACCCCATTGCAAATTCTGAGGAGAAGACACAATAACTTTTACAGATTAATACTTACTTTCAATTTACATACATCGTGAGATGCATTAAAGATTGCATCATTAACTATATGTATTTCGTACATGCGTCTTTGTATTGCAGGCAGAACTGACGATCTGGAACATTTCTGTATACAACTCATTTTTGTAGATACGTTTTTGTAATATTGAGACAATTCAAGTTAATTAATTCATTTATTTTCAAATACAGTTGTCATTTGTTTCCACTAATATTCATAAAGACTTACACAGAACACCCGGGCTTGAGAAAAACAACAGAATTATTGTGATCTCATCCGGAATCGGACTTGAACTTCTGCGGTGTGAAGCCAGCATCTTTACAACGTAATTTAGCATTTTTTTCACATTTTGAAATACAGTTTTATACAGAAAAATTAAGTTTTGTTTTCGGAATACCAACGTACATAGTTATTTTACACCGACAAAAAAATATGGTGCTATTATGCATTGAGGTAAGACAAATCGCACCACGAACTGCACTAACTCTTAATTTTACGAAAATTAACCGAGTATACAGCGTTACAGCTCACATCGACTGCCACATTTCTGTCCAAGAAACATGTTTCTATCTCTTTCCTGGGTAGAGATATTACAATTTTATACTTTATATACAATATACCAATATCTAACTTAAAGTTTTCATAAAAAAAACATCAACTGTCATGTCAGCCAAACGTCGCTATAAAAGCTAGCTTTAGTGCAGTCTAGTACTCGTGGTGCGAAATATCACATATCATTTTAAACAGATGAATCAATCCTGTTCATTTATAAATATTACTTTTTAATCTGACCAATTTCACATATTTTTTTAGATTCCCTTTGAAATGTGTTTTTCATGTTTGGCTTGGTAAGAAAAACCTACGCTACTCTCTGATTTAAACATCTTTCATAGTTTTATAAAAATCGTAATAAGTTAAAATTTAACACAATTAATTATGCAGAAAGACAACTTTAGCAAAAAACTAAAGCGATAGTTCTCTCGGAACAGGCGATGCTAAGAAGACTGATGATTTAAATTGCATTAAAATATATTTAAATAGTTAATAAAAAAAAAAAAAATTCGTCGTCAAAGTCTTTCAAAATCTCATACTGAATATACAGGGTGTAACAAAAACTCGATGTACAAGCGGGAAACCAGTGAATCTACATCGTATTTGGAGACGATTTGTATAATGACTTTTTAATCTGAGCTTGAAAAAAAAATTTATTGCTCAAATTCTTATTAAAACGCGTTTTTTAATTTTTTAAGGCTAGTTATAAATTTGCAAAAAAAATTCGAAACTTCGTACTCAATTTTCTCGAAAACTATGGGTCAAATCAAAAAATTTTATTCTACAAAATCGACTCTAAATATCGTGTAGATTCACTGGTTTCCCGCTTGTACGTCGAGTTTTGTTACGCCACGCATAGTTACATAGTTCAACCGGCGACATTATATCAAAATATATTACAGACAAAGAATATTACCTGCGACCGGCCAAGAAAAAAATTACAACGGTTACAATTCCGACGGCAATATAGAGAGATCACCGCTCAATCTCTTCGGCCGAGTTGTGATCATTAGAAAAAGTTAAAAATCCGAACTAATATATTAAAAAAATTTAATTTATTTTCTCAATTTTTTTATTATTTTTAAATTTATACTTTTACTATAGATTTTCAACTATTACTAATGATCAAACAACAGGCCCTTAGACTTGGTTGGGCGTGAAGACGTAGGCCCATAGGACATTCATACACCTCCGTTAACTATACAATTTACTATACAGCTCATTAAAAATTAACATTTCTATAATTATTAAATTTATGTATACAATAGTTGTGATGCACGGGCTGATTGTTACAATATAAAATGGTATATAAACCGCGGAACGCTGGACGGGGGATCTGTATACCAAGGTGGATTAATAAAAATAAAAATATATTTTAATATTTTCATGTTTCTATCCGAGAACAAGTGTATTTATAAAAATGCGATTATTTATAACCAACCCACCCGATGATGAGCAAACGCTCAGATAATCAATATTAGTTTTCAGAAATTCTCCGCGTCTGCTGAGATCGCAATAATGATTGATAAAATCACGGCAATTTTGTCTACAAGTATTTGTGCACATTGGAAATGAATCACGTTCTGTACATATTATTGAGTATTTGTTTAAAAGCGTCCCTGGTATATATCCCCCCCATCCCCCATACAGCGACAGCAGCACACAGCGGGTGTCGGGCCCGCACGCATCACCCTCGCATATCCCCTTTACAATAATGATTTACAACTTTATCCTTAAATCTAATCACATTAAGTGGGCTTTCAGTCGGTTTGGGGCGGCGGCGAGCTCATTCGAATCCTGCAAATCAAAAATTCACATTAGAAAAATTCAACTATTCATGTTTACAGAACACGCAGTTTGCTTGACTGAAATATTAAGTCAAGGTGATGCGATGCTGCGTGAATCATTGTCCGCTATTTTCTACCTGGAATTTTGAAGTCTGTCAGGTCAAGAATATTCATGTAGACTCTGAACACTGCGTGATTATCACGTGAACGCATTCGAAATTAGATCACGGTAAAGGCACCCATTTTAGTACACAGCGTCAATCTACAGTGGTGTGCGAAAAAAAAATTCTTTCTTCTTATTAAGCATGATATTTTTTCGATTTTGTGACTTTGAATGTCAGATACAAAGCAAAAAAATTAGGGACGTTTAAATTTTTTTTTTGCAAATTGAATCGAATTTTGTAAGAAATTTAATGTAAAACGGATAATTAATAAGTGAGACAATACTTAGTTTGGATTTTGGATGGAAGTCAGTGAGTTTAGGACAAAAGCGGTGGGTTTGGGGCGAGAGTCAGTGTGTTGGGGGCAAGAGTCAGCGTGTTTGGGATGAGGGTTGGTGTGCCGGGGGCGAGAGTCGGTGAGTAGGGGGCCAGAGTCAGCGTGTTTGGGATGAGAGTCGGTGAGTTGGGGGCGAGAGTCAAGTGTGTTTGGGGCGTGCGGTACTCACCAGTGGCGGATCCCTCCTCCTGCGTGCAGTTGAGGAAGTCCCACACGAGGATGGTGTCGTCGTGCGACGAGGACACGATCTGGAACTCGTCAAACTGCAGGCGAAACACACGGCCCGTATGCTCCTGGGGCGAGAGGGGGGGACAGAAAAGGCGACACTATATATTCCACTTAGAGACGGGGGCCCTACCACACACTGAGGGACTTCTACCAATATTCTTATCATTAGTAAATGACGTACTGGACAGCCTTGATTTAACGGGACTGGTTAATATTAAAATACCTTCAGCCGTTTGTTGAGGTGTCCGGCGGTCATAACTACTATGAAAACTAACCTATTGCTAGACTCCATCGCCTTATTTACGAACATGCTACTGCTAAATATATTTCGCTACTCATCGAGTTTATTCAAGTCAAATATATTCAAGGCGATGGAGTCTACAATGGAATTAATAACTAGTATATTATTTATTTTCGACATTTTATGGTATTAGGTTTTATTTGAATTATTTGTTACTGTGTAACTTTGTTTAAATTAATGTAAAAGCCCTATGAGCGTCGAAAGTAAATAAATACAAGACCCACAAGTCAGATCCACAGACTTATCTTTGTATGAACTCTCTGGCATGTTGTATTCATTTGAATATTATCACTTATTATAAAATTATAAAATATTTCATACGTGATGCCTTGGACTGGCGCTGAAGCGTAAGATTGATCATCTCACCTTCATGAAATGATCGAGATTCACTGTACCAATGCAGTGCCCTATGCACCATTGGGTTGCAGACACGGGAGAGTGTAAGCAGTGTCTGGTACAAAGATAAGTATGGATATGTATCTTGTGGTCCTGACGCTCTGGTATATTGTCGCTTGGCTGACAAAATTAACAGTGGTTTAATAAAATAATTAGGTTTCTTTTAAACAATATTTTGAATGTATACAAATACTAGACAAATTACTGGATTATACCCATGCTGGGCTGATATCAGATATTATTGATATTCCAACTGAGACAGAGAAACTCTGGAAATGTGGGTTATCTAGGCGTTTACAGGGCTTATGACCTGTCATTGGCTGGGTCAAGTTAACCCACACCAATGAAGATTGATTGCCAAGAATGCTTAACAATCTTCTCAACAGATGTCACCAGAGGAAAAAATGATGAAAATTGTCAAAAAACAACCAAACTCAAATGTGGAAGGTTCTGTACAGTGTCAATATATTTTTTAATTTTATTTATTTAAAACATATTGCAAAGTACAAATTAAAAATACAGACTGGAAAATTTCGCGATCGCGATAAAACGAAAAATAACGCGAAATTCGGCATTTTTACGCGAATAACGCGAAATTTGGTGTTTTTTGAAAATAACGAAAAATTCGGCGTTTTTGGAAAATAATCCGAAATTCTGTGTGTTTTTAAACTATTCAAAGCTTTGAACAGCCATAAAATATTTCGCCGAATATTTTAAGTCGCTAACTTCATGCTCGTTTTGCGTCATTCTATGGAATTTTTTATGTGATGTGAATTCTATGGATGTCACTGATGTCAGATGTCAGATGGATTGACAAACAAATGAAAAGGTATTTGATATGTTTTTATTTACTTTATTCTGAGCAAAAAAAATATTTTTAATGTTATTTTACCGATTTTTTATAACTTAATCGTTTTTGACACATATTTATGAAGTGGTAAAATTACGACATTCAACTTTTTACCTGTAATTTTTATAGTACGCAGTGAATTTGTTTCGTAAACGTCACTGATCTGAACAATTTCCAAAGCCACAACTTTTACAAACACTATTATAATTTCAAGATTAACGCCGAATGAAAACTGTCACATTTGACAGTAGACTTAAAAAATTTACGAAAATGCAGTTTTCTTTTCTCAGTTTACAATTGTTTTTTTTTCAGGTGCTGAAGGTTAGCCGTGCACAAAAACATTAATGGAGAAGTATCTCAGTCGTAGTTCGCCATATTATTTAGAATAGTTTTGTTTAGTTTCTTTGGGAGGGAAAATTAACATAGCAGAGGCACTCAAATCGGTTCGCCGACAAATCCTCAATTTGCTGATGCTTGTTTAGAATCGATTTGGGTGCCTTGTTCTAATGTTGATTCCGAGAGGTTCCTGTCTTCGTACAACACTGTACTAAGTGACGGAAGAAGGAACCTGAAGGAAGAAAATCTTGCCACACTGGCAATTTTCAATTTTGAATCAATTTAGATTCAGAATTTAAAATACTCGTAACATCGCATATACTATTTAAGTTTGGTTTATATAGTTTACTTTAAATATAAAAATAAACTTTGCCGTGTATGTTAATGTTTGTGAAACTCACCATCAAAGTCTAATTTTAATTTAATTTCAAAGTAACAAAAGTAGTTTGAAAGGAATAGGTTTATTTTTAAATTTAAAACATTGCCATAAACGTTAAACATTAAAATCCATTTGAGATGTTTAGGTGAGTTTGAAAGTCATTGGCACACATATATATATATATATATATATATATATCCTGCGTTTTATGTAATATTTGCTTAATTTTTTGTATTGAGTTAAAAAAAAAATAAATTATAAGTTAGTTTATATTCAGTGTTTTTAATGTTGTATTATTGTAAAATAAACATTTTTAATGCAAAAAAACAATGCATTTGACTTTTATTATCAACCGTGTACTGAAATTGGTTCTAAAAAATAACACCGCCAGTTTTCAAAAATAACACCGCTTTTGGCAAAAAATAACACCGCTTTTCACAAATAATAACACCGCTATTTTCCAGGCGCGCGCGGGTCGAGCGCGGCGGGCAGGTCCCACACCTTGATCTTGCCGTCGTACGCGCCGCTCACTATCCGCTTGGCGTCGAAACGGATGCAGCGAACCAACTCCTCGTGGCCCTCCAACACCCTGTAGATAAAAAAATCAAACGTTACACCACGTATAGTTACTTCTTTACTCCGTCTACATACCATAACTGCTCCCTATAGCACATACAAGATACAGATAAATGAAAATTAATGAGGAAATCCACTGCCACCCGGAATTGAATTTTAAAAATGCTTTCGTGTAGACGCGAATATTTAAAAATTTTGAAGTGGGATGAAATATCCAAAAACGCACGCAAAAATAAATAAAAAAATGTTGAAAACAGCATTCATTTCAAAATCTTAAACAATGACGTCACTCCTTGTATCTAAGTGTAGTGTTTCCGGTTTCCGTTTTTAAACCCCCGTAGCCGCGTTCCATGGCATTTTAATATGGAATACAATCTACATACAAGCTTCTATGGCAAAAAAAGATGGCCGCCATTCAGTCTCCCTAGAACAGCTGTTAACAGTATATGACAGTTGAGTCGACGGTATATTTTATCTGTGCTTCCCGCGTCAGTTTGCATAGATTTTTGACAGTTTTGTTACTGGCTGGAGAAATACCATGGCCTTAAACAATTCGTTTTATGACGTCACTCCTGCAAAAATGACGCAGTTAGTACTATAGTGGTATTAAGCGCGGTATTTGAAATGTGCAACTTTAAAAAATCGTATCTTCATCAATCTTATAAAAAAATATTAAATATATTTTTTTTTGTTTTAGAAAACAGTGGATTCCCTCATTAACAGTGTACATAAAATAAAGGGGAATAGGCTAATTTCACAGTCTAGGGATACCGTTGAAAATATGTGAAAAATTTAAAGTTTATTTTTCTGATTATGATTATGGCATTAGAAGTGTATAATTTTAATATTTTCATACATAATTATCGATTCAAAAAATGGCCTAAAAATTGATAAAGTCTGAACGGGCCATGATTGGTTGATCGAATTATGACGTCAGCAACGCCAATCTTTTCGTTCGTAGCCGTAGCCTTTCAAATCAACCAATCGACCAAATCGTGTGTCGTGTCACAAAACTTTCCAGACTTGTTTGTGGTTGTTGCCGGCTTTACTTCATTTTCTAAAGACGCTTTTGATATTTTTTTTATATTTATTAATACTGCAATTGTGTTGCAATGACCGACAGTGGTTTTTTTCGAGCTCAGTCGGACAATTTGCCTAAAATAGACGCCGTAATGATGGCATCTTTCATTGCTGGAAACAGTAATTTTCTCAGCGCTGAATTTCGAGGTTTTAAAG
>JAGVSP010004910.1:0-41939 GCA_022494985.1 Micrasema minimum
TGTAATCCTCCTGGCTCCTGGGGTTCCCTTTGTCCTTTCACCTGAATGCGTAAGTAGAGGGCCGTGGGTAGCAGATTGTTTAGTAGGTTTGGTGAAGTATTGATGGATGATTAAGTAGTTGTGATTGCAGCAGAATTTGTTGGAAGTACTGAAGTTACTCAGTATTAACTCAATGTTTGTAGCACTCACTTTATTATACAAATCACTGATTAAGGAGTAGTGTCTCCGAAACCGGTTGGAGTGTTAAATAATAAAAATGGAGTTTTTAAAAAAAAGTTGTATTAATTTATAATAATTACTCAGTAGATTGTTTATTAATGCTAGTCTGCTTCTGTTTTATTACATCTTTCTTTGTAAAATGTTAATTTGTAATCTTCAATTATTGCTTTATTATCTAACTAAGTATCTAACTCATCATCACGCCATTTCCCCGTTGGGGTAGGCAGAGAGAATAGAACGCCATCTTCTCATGCACAATACGGGATTATTCCGACTTTATTAACAAAGTGCTTAAAAGTTCGTAATTTTTTCCAGCCTTCAGAATACGTTTTGTCTGGGTTATTATGGCCCGTGTTTGAGTGCTTTGTATTGCAAGAGTTTCGGAGCACATCTTCAGGGCGGATGTTTGGAGTATAGTCCTTATGTGTATTTAAGTGTGCGGAGCTTGCACCGTGTCGCTGTCGGGCTGTGAAAGCTCACGTTGGTACCCAGTGCTTCCAAAGCCAGACGTTGGTGACACGGTTGAGCACACAAAGTACACAAAAACGGTCTACATACCTAAAAAACATGATTCTGTAACAATCTGCTTTCTTTCATTTTGTTTAAAAGCTGTTAGTTGTACGATAAAAAAACCAAATAAATATAACATGTATTAGCACCCTATGTCTATTACCAGAACAGCACTAGTTACTAACACTTTATTTTTCATACCCTAGTTATTATTTATATAAAGCTCTATTATCAACAACATAAGTTGCAAGCCATGTGTGATACATGATCTAAACTCAGATAGCCAACAGAACACTACCAACTCGGACTTAGTGAACAACGTATTCCCCCTTTTACAAACACAAGTTATTTTTACACCAAACCGGATATTAGACAACCATGCGTGATACGCTATCTAAATTTAGCCTTGTACAAGAAATATTACCCTCACACGAAACAAGAGTCAAGAAACCACTATCCTATTGGAAAATCGATTACCCTCGATATGATTTTATACCATTATGAGCGCGAAACTTGTAGTACTAAACGTTATTTTTAAATTGATGGTTACGATAAAACAGCTTTACATTTTTTTCTTCCTGTAACCGCCCCACTTTATCAATCGCAAAGCGTCAGCCTTTTTGTCTAACATTATTAAGCCCGCTATAATATGGGACAGTTTACTACACAGTTTTCTGTGCAGTCTGAAAACGGTCCCGTATAAAGCTAAAACTGCATGAAAAAACTGTGTGCTAGTGTCAGATTTAAGCTGACATGACAGTCAATGTTTTTTATGTAAGACGTTTAAATAGACATTGGTTTATTGTATGCTTTTAAATAATACTAAAAAAACAATAACATATTTACATTATTAGCTAAATATACAATTTCTGAGAGCAAACATACGATAATAACATACAATCGCGTTTCAAAAATACACATATTTGGCGTGTCTTTTGACAGAAGTTTGACAGACTGCACAGTTTTCTGAACAAGAAACTGTGTAGTTTTCTGAACAAGAAACTGTCTCATATAAAGCGGGCATTAGATCATTATTATATCATTTAATGTAGTAAATGTGTTGACGAATACGTAATTTAAGGCTCCAAAATATTTAGACATACACTAATCACTGTCTTAGCTCACTTGAATTAGGTACATAGTCACAGCATAAAATTATTATTATTTGTATAAAAAATCCTTCCTTATTTCGCTATAGGTATATTCATGTATGTTATGTTTTTTTTTTTTAATTGTATTTTAAAAAGTTAAAGTAAACTTTCGAAACAGCTTAATTTACCTCTTTCACAAATCTACGATATATTTGAAACTAATTCGGTTCTCAAGTTCATTGTTCACTAAAAAGAATTTCGGGCTGAGAGGTGTTAATAGTCATATTGCGATAGGCATCCGTTAAAATCTCGGAATATGTATCCGATCGTTTAGCTCAGTGGACAGAAGAGCTGACCGGTAATTAATCAGAAGGACCCAGGTTCAAATACTGGTCGGAGCGAACGCTAATTTTTTTCAAATGATTTGATGAACGCGCATTGTAATTGTGATTTTTTCTATCTTTCTCTTGATTTGTTAGATAAAAAGAATTTCTTTTTAATATTCAAGCCTTCAATACTTTGTGGTCCAACATTTTAACATAACGGATTCACCCTTTCCAACTGTTTATCCTTTTAAACTATTAGCTTATTAATAAATCAGTAACCCTTGGTGGTGGCTTAGTGAAGCATGTGTCTGCATGTCGATTTTTTATTTCTGTGAATGTGCTATGGTGAAGGCGTGTAGTGGTATTTGCATGTTGGTTTAGATGTATTTGTCCTGACGAAGAGACGGGTTACGTCTCGAAACTGGTAGACATAGAAAAGTCGGTGAGTGGTTTTATACTATTTTTTGTTAACATAATATTTAAAAGAATTTCATTGATTCTATCAAGAAGTTGATTCTTATTGAATATGATTATTAATATTTTTGCACTTACAAATGAATAAAGGTGTTTAAAAAAATATGAAAAGTTGATACCACTTTAATAAACTTTTCTAAAATAGTAATTTGAAAGAAACCTTCTTCACAAAATGTAAGGTGAAAATTAATATTAAAATCTCACCCTTTGCATATTTCCACGTTTGGGAATATCAAAGAAAAATGGATTTCTTTTGCAAATCTCAACAGGTAATAAATTTTAACGGGAATATTTTATGTAAATTTTATTTTTAATATGAGCAATAAATATTGGAATCTCCATATTTTGTAGAGAAATATTTTTATGAAATATGGAGACCTATATACATACATAAAATAAACGTCTGATCAGAATATACCTACTTGTACCCGTATATACCAACGCTTTTAGCTTTGATAAAATAAACCATGTCATTTTGCTAAAAATTCCTTCTTAGTTATGTAAAAAATAAATTATATTTTATAAAAGTACATTTTTTATTTTATTACGAGTATACATGTACATGCATTAGAAAATTACTTAAAAACCGTAATATCTGGCATAATGCACGTGGCTTACATGAATTAAATACATAACCTAATGAATGTAGGTAGTTCCTGGCCTTAGTGAAGTCTGACTCCCATCTCCTTCCCTTCGCTCCTCCTCGCTCTCTCTTCCAACCCATCTCACAATCAATCTTCCTTTCCCATCAAACTCTAATTTATGTGTTGAATTTACTAATATTTCAGCAACAGATATAAATGTTTCCCCATTAATATGACACGGGCCCAAATTGGCTGCCCGCTGAACGGTTTTGTTATTGATCGTCAAGATAATTCAACCAACAAGAGACAATTTCACAGTATTAAATGAAATTACTGACGAACATCGCTTTTATATTTTCCAGTTACTTGGCAAAATAAATAGCGGCGAGTTATAGCGGTACTTTGGTCTCGTTGCGTTGGAGACCTCGAGGGTTGCTCTCAAAACAGAGTCCTTTTGTAGTAACATAATATAGATTTTTTATTCGCCAACTTGAAAACTAATATTTAACACGTCTATATATATTTGATGTAAATATCAAATTTTTACACAAGACATTGCATTATATTTACAATGTTGGTAAAATGATAATATTAATAGGAAAAGAATCATGATTTTATTTACAATAACGATGGCATACCCTTTGATAAAACTTTTAAGTTTCCAATATATTCTCCGCCAAAGTGTGTTATTAATCATTCCCTTTGGAAGTAAGACATGATTAGACTGACGAGACTTTTCAATATTACCATCACGACATCACAATACAACATCATAATATCGCCGCCATCGGAACCTAGAGAGGAAATTAATCGAGATCTCATTAAACCACTAAAACAATGTAAGTTAATCATAATTGATCGAGTTTAGGGGAGGACGGCGAAGTGGCCTTTGTGATGGTATTACAGTATTACAGGCTCGAGAGAAATGCTAATTCTCTATATCACGGGTTTAGCGACCACCTTCGGAGAATTTCCTCGGGAAGAAACACAAAGGGGATGAAAATAAGGCTGCGGAGGATCCGTGCGGCTGACAGGACTTTACCCTTTCATTAACAAAAGAAGGCTTCACGTTGGCTTCATTTGAGTTGTCCTTTTCTTGAAGGTTCATCGCACTCCTATGGGGGTCACTTTATATAGAATACGGTTTATCGGATGAGTTATAAGATATTATAATAATACTATACGCATAAACAACCTTTTGAGTGTGTCCAAATACTTGTAGACAAAAACTGGATCACCCATTACGGGCTAAAATTAAATTACAATTTTACATCTCAACAGAGACGAGAAGTTTGGAAAGAAATATGGATATCTAGGCGTTTACAGGGCTTATGACCTGTCATTGGCTGGGTTAGTGGCCACTTGATGTATTACAACATTCCCCATTTTGCCTAGTATTTCATATCTTGTTTAAATACAGTGAAATGGCGCGATGCTTCATATGTGAAACCTCTCCGTCATCCATTGCAAAAATTTCTAAGCATTTTAGCTGAAAACTTTATGATTGTAAGTGAGATTCTTACCGAATTATATCACCTACTAGAAAACGCCAGAAGGTTGTTTATAAAAATTAGCTGGTAAAAGTTACAAGCATAACAAATTTGAAGAGTCATCTTTTAGGAATCGGAACGTAGTAGTAATATTTTTTTACTTATATTTAAATAATATTAATTCTCGTAAATGCCAATTTCCAACTGAATTTCCGATTCAACTTTCGACAAACTAATTCAATTAAAAATTACAGCTCATGTTATTTTACAACACGATCAAAGGATTTCCGTCTAATTAATCCCGACCAAAGTTTATAAAAACACGAGGCTATAGAAGCAGAGATAGGTCCCTAATTAGGACGTGATGACCTGGCGTTAGGGTTGTAAAGTTGGCGATGATTTAAGGTTAAGGAATCGTTCACCCCCCGCGGGGGTGGGTGGGCGCCCCACGTCAGATTCTCCCCACCACCACCCCCCGTCACACTCCGTCTCTTGGACACGTTTGCCCTTTTATTGGAGAGCCTAATGAAACGTTTCCGATATCTTTACTATCCGACCGAATAGTATATTGATAATAATGATATTCTATACCAATGTATTATTGGACCATGTCTCACTAATCAAGGTTTTTATTTCTATAAGATGTATGGGCAGTCAAGGTCCAAAATAAAACAAGAAACAAAAAGGCAATAACCGCTAATTTTTTTTCAATTTTTTTTTTAACCATTACTTTACAATTTTGCTTAAGTACACAAAACTCTTTAACCCTTAAAGTACTGTGTTTGAAACGATACACGGCATCCGGTGATGTAACCTCGGGTTAACTTTTAAAATGGTATTTTTCATATAAATGTTTTTTGTATCAGTGTGTATCCCTGTCAGTCTCATTTTAATTTTTTAAAAGCTGAAAAACGCCGGGCGTTTCATAAAGTCCTCTGTTTACTGCAAAATACACGATGTTTGTATGAAAAATTAAACATGCAGGTAAAAAATATTTAATAAGTAATTACCTACAATTTTATTTTGTATCAAATATAGTTTTTTTCTGTGCAAAAAGGTTGGATTGAAGATTAGCGAAATTTAAATCTCACTAAATAATTAATTTAATTATTGATATTTAATTAATAATTAATTAATATTAACCATAAATTATATAAATAATTAATATATAATTAATTAATTATTTAGTGTCGTTTTGCAACGCGAGTTACATCACCGCAAGGCGAGGGTTAAAATAATACGCTAATGTCTCTAAAAAGGTAAACATAATTATCTTATATTCAATATATTACTTTATTTAACAGATTTTATAACAGATCTTGGTCTTAACACAACATATTAACGTAACTTGTGTGTGGTTGTGGTCTAGTGGGTAGATTTGAGGACTCCGGATTAGAATCTCTAGGTTCGAATCCCACTCCAGCACAACTTGTTTCCTGCTTTCTGACACAGTTATTTCCGACTATTTGAAAGCAGTCCCAAAACTGAAATATTGGTTGAGTAGGTATATCATAAGAACTCAGATGTTTCTTTTTATTTTTTTCAAACTAAAATTTAATACTTTAGATGTTTCTTTTTACCTTATTACTTATTTTTTTTTACATTATATAAATCCTATGCCTGATTATGACATTTGTGCTTTTTACTGAAACGGTATTATTAAACAGCATAAATACGTATCCTTCTCTTTTTTACTTATTTTACCAAATATTTATTATTTCGCTTATCCCAAATAATACCGTTTCCATAGAGAGCTAAGTTTACTGGACGTTTTGGAGTTCCACAGCAGTATATTCTACTTGTTCTGGTGTTCCATACAACTTGTCCGTGCTTTTATTCTAGTGAGGCGTATTTTTTCATTTGGCCAGAAAGCGTATTGCACAGTTTTCTTTCAAATTCCCCTGAGATACAAATACTTGGGTAGAGATACAAAACCACTAGCTCTTGAAAATAAGCACCATAATCTTCATACGTTAGTAGAAATATGAAGAAAAATAGGTTATCTGCTGATGAGATTATGTAACATTTACGAGTGCTGATGAGACTATGTAACATTTTTTTAAAACATTTTGTTAGCAACAAAATGGACTTTTTTTGTATCCACAATACAACTATTACAAATATCATCAAAATGACAAAATGGCCGCTAAGCATGTAAATTTTCATAGATTAAAATAGATACCTTTTCTTAGTAGGTGGTACATTGAATCGCAATTTATGCGACAATGTAATCTTACAAACATGAGGGGCAAACACAACCATTTACGAATTTAAAGTTCATTTTCAAAGCAGCTAGCTATTTTTTTCTTTTTAGCAGTATCATTTACATTCTTCTTCTTAATAGGATCTAAGGGTCTGTATTTGTCTTATTCGACGCTGCCTTTTAGGATGTCAACTCCCAGCTGTCCCTCCATCTTTTTGAAGGTCGTCCAGGAAGTCAGCGGCAGCGGTCAGGCGGGCAGAGATGCATCACGGAGCAGGCTATTCTATTATCGTCCATTATCTCAACGTGTGCAGTGTGCATGCCAGTTTCTTCTCCTCTTTTTTCCCACAAGACAAATTCTTAGACGTTGCAAGTTGATCGAATATGGTAATTTTTAATCCCGTCTCCAGAGTTTTCTATATTAATTTCTATAATATTATAGATCTTAGAATTTTTATCTTCAAGACTCTCAACACGGATTTGGTCTTACGTGTGTCCGCTCTTGTTTTAATTCCATGATTTGTCATTATTGATGAATTTAACACATTTTTCTTTGAATTTCTCGAAATCTCTGTGATGGTAGAGGGCTGCATTTCCTTCTACACCCCTCACACGACTGTGGCAGAGCGGCCGGGAGAGCAGAAGACTGTGGAAAGTTTTATTATTGCGGATTATTTGTGAATCTCGACTTACATAGTTCTTGTCTAAAGGAAACAATAACGTACAGGATGGTAACACATTTGTAGCTTCACATTACTATCATCTTAATATTTACTTACTAATTAAACAAATGAATTAAGGTTTTCTTTCTTACAAAATGTATGTAGTTTTCGACACGATAGTGTTAAATATTTTATCTTGTAGTTAATGCTATTATAAATATTTAATAATAAGAAAATGAGAAATGTTTCGCGGAGTTAAAATCATTATTATCATGAAAGTAAGTATAAACATCAGATTTAGTTATCAGTGTTATGATGGGTCCATTACAAATAATCTAGAAATTAAATAGTTGCATTATTTTTATAAACAACATTTTGAGTGTGTCCAAATACTTGTAGACAAAAACTGGATTTCACCCATTACGGGCTAATAATTACAATTTGAAATCTCACTTGCAATCATAGAGGTTTCTGCTAAAATGCTTAGCAATTTTCTCAATCGATGACAGAGAGTGTTAACATGTGAAGCGTCGCGCCGAAGATATGGATATCAAATACTAGGTGAAATGGGGAATGTTGTAATACATCAAGTGGGCCACTTAACCCAGCCAATGACAGGTCATAAGCCCTGTAAACGCCTGGATATCCATATTCCCTTCCAAACTTCTCGTCTCTGTTGAGATGTCAAATTGCATCATTTTTACTTAAGCACAACGTATTTTCAACAAAAAAGTTTACAATTCATTTTCCCTTTTTCATGGTATAAATAATTTTAATATAAAATAAATCCTTTTTGTATTTTTCCCATTTTCAATTCGGGTTTCAAAACAATTTTCTTTCTTTCACTTTCCGCTAAGTAAAATCAACATCACCAATAGCTGAGTGTTTACCGTTGCAAAATGGAGTTGTTAAGAAATCGGGAAAAATACTCTCGCCACCTCGATTGTTCTCTTAGACAAGTACCTACTACATAAATGAGTTTCTCACCCCCGCCCATCTACCTAACCGCTCTACCAACCCAACTCCAACCATCCCTATCTCTAACCTTCTCTGTAGAAATATCTCATCACCCCCGGCTAGAGACATTCCAAATAGGAAAAATGTTCCTAGATATTGTCAGGAATATAAAAGATCAACCGAAAACAAATAATAAGAATCATAATTTGATCTTAAATAACTAACAAAATAACTGTATCTACATTTACTACAACTTCATTAGTTCAGCTTTGTACATCCAAAATAATATTAAAGACATTCCAATCATTTTTACGTTTAAATGAAGATTTTATAGATTCGTATTAGTTATTTATTTTTATTTCACATTTCACATATATTTAATCACAATAATTCTTTAAACAGAAGATGGCGACCCACTCAGTAGCAACCCATGACAATGATCTGGCCCCGAATCACTACATAATCCGTTGTGAAATAAATGTTTTTATTCCACGCCATTACAAAGAATGGCTGTGATATTTTTATATTTGAATGTTTGTTGAGGTAATGAGGTACATAATATGTCTAAAGTTTTCCATCAAATTTTATATGGTGTGTAAAATTATCATGCTTCGCCATAAAAGCATCGAATCTGTACAATTCTGCAGAAATTGTTAACAAGCAGCATCTCTAAAGTCCTTACTTCAGTACCTAATTCAGATGTTATTCTAATAGACCTTTTAGGACAATATAGATATCGAATCGAAAACTATCGAATTTAAATAAAAAACGCCATTTTGTATTAAATTTGGCGTACTTGCGTTCTGGTTAGTATCCATTTTCCAAATAACCGTTTGAAATTCATTCTAAATAAAATACGGAGTACCTGTCTATCTGCGAAATTTTTCTTAGCATACTATTTTAATAAGTCTGTACATATACCTTTGTCTGGCACAATAAAAAACTCGAGTTTCTACATTCCACGTTAGAGAGAACATGTGTCTCCTTATATCGGAGTAAGGGAAGGCTCCTTATATCGGAGTAAGGGAAGGCAGTGTTATTGTTAACTCGCGACTCGGCAGAAATGTGTGGACAGAAAGGATTTCGTGTTCCCAAGAAGGGTCCTGCTCTACCCACCACACTAACTACTAACTACACTATCCGCATCCCGCACCCCGCATCCCGCTACCCCCCAGGAGGTCAAGAGAGAGCCTTTTCACGAGAATAAACATCAAGAAATCACAATTTTATGTCCTCTCACAATCACCCAATCGTTTGCTTTGCAAAGTTCAAAGACGTATTCTGTATCTTGGCAAAAAAGACTTCATAAGCAAAATCTACCCACGATAATGTCGTAATAAGTATTACATGTTTGTGTCCGAACTTCGTTGTAAAATAATTCCACTCTAGCATTTATTTTTATCCTTGGGCTTCTTTAAAATAGAGAAAGTATTTTTTTCTCATTTTCAATTTTATAAATAATGCAACTGGTGTATTTAAAAAAAATGAATGTAATAAGTTTGTACTAGGTTAGTACTATTATTATTATTATAGTTATTCCTCCAAGGTACCAACCTTTTACAAATTTGTTTATCTTATAAAAGCATTGTGTTTTACTTAATTACACGTAACGATGTCGAACGGTGCAATAACGTGAACCCAATAATCTACGTGCGTAGGACTAGCCTAACAATTTGGTTGTGTAAGTTTTACTAGATGAGCTTCCTAAAGGCGAAATTTATCCTTTATAGAAACCTCTGACGGCATCCGATTCCGAACATTAACATTCATAATAGCCCTAAAGGGAACTGTCGTTTACGTCACTGCTTAAAAAGCACGATCTCAATTAGTAAAATATGTAAAAATATGAATAACGCGATAAGTACAAACGAAAATCTGTAATGACGGCACCTCTCTAGTGTGTATGTAAATAGTTAAAAGAACTTGAAAACTTTCAAAACTCACCATTTTCACCGTTGTAAATGTCATCAGACTTACCTGAAAAATAAAAATAAGCATTAATTACATATAACACCGTAATAAGTTGGATTTGAGTTCCTATATAAATCCAATTTTACTGAAAAGGCTTTCATTACAGCATTTTTTACATTTTAAAGACAAATAATTTTAACGGGCAGATACTGTTTTCATATTTATTTTAATTAAGTTGTGCACCTCTTTCTCTATATTTTAGGATATCACAGGCAGTGATACACCTATATTAGTCCTTTATGAAATTTGAATTCGTAGAAAAACTGGTAAATATTGTTTATTATTTATTTATGTTAGTTCAAACACAATTGCACAATAAAAGAAACTCTGACATTGGCTTAAGTATAAATCAAAAGTTGCAAATTAGATACATCAGTAGGCACAAAGTCAGTACAAAGTTACAGGCTGTTCTGGATTCCTCCCTAATGATTGGCAGTACAAGGAATGAGCTGGTCTAACTTCTCAGAAATACATGAAAGGGTTGTTTGGAGTGAACAAAGAAAACAGCTTTTTGAATGAAATATTCGACTTTTCTATGGAGACGTGAAATACGTTTATTGAATTCATCTCTTTAGGCTTATTTCAAAACAGATTTTAGTTCTCTAACAGTAATAATGTTTCGTTATAAGTTTGGCTACCGTGCCTGAGGTCGCGGATTCAGACACACTGCACTTGGTGTACCAATGCAGTGCCCTATGCACCATCGGGTGCGGATAAGGGAAAGTAGTAGTAGTATAAGTTTTGAGTTCCTAGAACTTTTTGTGTAAAATAACGTGTAGCGCCCTCAAAGGAATAATACAATTTAAAATGGTTTCTGATATTATGTTAAGGTGTGGATAAGGAGAAGGGGTCAATTAGTTTTCTCAATATATTTTTTTTACATAATTTTATTACAACTTTTATTTCAATAGCAATTACACAGAATTAAAAACTAATTACACTATCTTAATAAATACTACTACATTTTCTCATCCGCACCCAATGGTGCATAGGGTACTGCATTTGTACACAAAACGCAGAGAATCTTGGTCATTTGATCAGGTATCACATGTGAAATATTTGTATGATAAACTACATTCAAATAAACATGTTATATTGCCTCCGTCGGGAATCGAACTCGTGAACTAATGCATGGAAGCTTAACACATACGCATCGAGAGACAAGTACCTGGTATGTGTTAATAGTGTCAAATGCGTGATATTATATAAGTACAATAGAACAGTTGGTATGAAACATTGATAGTGAGAAAGCCATATTAAATCATTTAATATGTATAATATAGAAATGATGTTATAGAAACTATCAAAATATTTTAATCACACGCATTTGCATTGAAATAAAAAAAAACTCGAGTATTTTTTTACCGGCAAAGTTAAAAAAAACCAGAATTTCCCAACTAAAACGGTTATTCAAGTCTCACTTGTAAGTTCTTTTCATAAAAATCATAAGTAATTAGTCGTACTCGTGTGTAGTGTATACGTACATATTGTGTATGTTTGTATTTATGAAATTGTAAGGCATGTTTCAGTCTATTGAGAATCCTTTTGAGTTATTTCAAGTTGAGCTAAGGTTTCCTAGTTCTGCTTTTACTTTGGATCAAAAAGAAACCACAGAATTCCTTTCCTTACTGGAGCACTATTCATTATTCAAACATCTTTATATGAAAACATTCAATACAGATTTGCATGCTTATATTATCTACTACATACTAGTGCACGTGAAAACGAAATAGATTGGAAAAAGAAAATACCGTAGTTTCTATCTAACTAACTAACCATCACGCCATTTCCCCGAAGGGGTAGGCAGAGAGGATAGAACGCCACACCACTCTGTCCTGGCATACTTCTCTTGCTTCCTCCACATTCATACATCTTCTAATGCACGCACGTCGATTATTCCGACTTCTTACATGCCCACTTTCAAGCACTTGTTTTACTTGATCATGCCATGACTTTCTCGGCTTTCCTCGACTTCTACATCCAGTCTCAGTCGCATCATATATTTTTTTAGCCGGTTTGTAGCTGTTTAGCAGTTTCTATCTACCTAGATAATATTTTTTATTGTGGTGTGCATTTGTTCGCCTCGTGGATTAATGTTTGGGGCGTAGGGTAACAACACACATATTGATTAATTCAGTGTCAATAAAACAAAAATCTCGTTTTTAGAAGTTATGATATGGCTACTATTCATGTTTTTTTGTCACTTAATACTTCGAGGCATTTAGTAATTAGGTATAATATTCAAATATGTTTTACTGGAAACGACACGATTTTAGTTTTTATAACTATTATTTATCTATTTGCTTATCAATCGACTGTCCTTAACCACTTTTAAAACTTTCTATCAATATTCCTTGAAAAATGCTTAGAAACAACCCTCAACTCTATACTCTTGTAAATTCAAATTATAGAAAAAAATAATATAGTATATATGGCGAGCTTCCGATCACTTTAGTAAAAATTTCGAAATCACCAATATAGATTTATTTAAGAATAACCATGGTGATGGGCGGCGTTTGCTTTCCGAGTGAAATCACATTTTGTTTAATTTACGATATTTAAAAAATATTTTAGTTTCAACTCACTTTTATATTTATTTAATTTACTTATATCTAGTAATATGTTTTCTAAAATGGTTTGTAGCTGTTGGTTTTTCTTTTTATTTAAAAAAAAAAAATTATTTATTTTTTTTTTTAAAATGTTTAATATTTATTTAATTTTAAAGGTACAAATTTACCATTTAATAATAGTACACAAAAAGGTATTCAAAAAATCATTTAAACTTACACGTATATATTAAAAGTACCTACCTTGAAACAGTAAAAATAACTGAATAAAATTTGATCTCGAATATAGTGTTTATTTTTGGATCCAAGATGGCGGACGCTTTTTTTTCATAAAATGATGTGGGGTATCGTTTAAAATGGTTTTCAGGGGCCCTGATTTCGAAATCTAGCGTTTATTTTTAAATAGAAGATGGCGGACGCATTTTTTTCATAAATGATGTTACGTATCGTTTAAATGGTTTTCGGGGGCCTTGATTTCGAATATAGTGTTCATTTTTGGATCCAGATGGCGGACGCAACTTTTTTTCATAAAATGATGTGGGGTATCGATTTAAATGGTTTTCAGGGGCCCTGATTTCGAATCCTAGCGTTTATTTTTAAATAGAAGATGGCGGACGCAACTTTTTTTCATAAAATATTGTTACGTATCGTTTAAATGGTTTTCGGGGGCCCTGATTTCGAATATAGTGTTGATTTTTGGATCCAAGATGGCGGACGCAACTTTTTTCATAAAATGATGTGGGGTATCGTTTAAATGGTTTTTCGGGGGCCTGATTTCGAATTATAGTGTTTCATTTTGGATCCAAGATGGCGGACGCAACTTTTTTTCATAAAATGATGTGGGGTATCGTTTAAAAGGTTTCAGGGGCCCTGATTTCGAATTAGCGTTTATTTTAAATAGAAGATGGCGGACACTACTTTAAAAAAAAAAAAGATGTCGCGTATCGTTTTTAAGGTTTTCAGGGGCCCTGATTTCGAAATTAAGTGTTATTTTTAAATCCAAAATGGCGGCTAATTAAGTTGGACCCAACTTTTTTTCATCAAATGATGTAGGGTATCGTTTTTAATAATTCTCTGAGGGCTCGGATTTCGAATTTAGCGTTTATTTTCAGATCCAAGATGACTGACTTACCTTTTTTTCATAAAATGATGATGAGTATCGTTTTTTAAAGGTAACGAAGCGTTCTGATTTAGGGCGTATGGGCGATGATCAAACACAACGATCAAACACAACGAACACAACAGGGACAACAGATAATTTAAGACATTTGCGCCATACCACACTTTCTATGACTAGATATATGGAAACAGAAAGGAATGTTAAAAATCAAACCCAACAGAAAACACATACGTTTTATAGAATCCGTAAAAAAATAAAAATAAAAAAGAATTATTAAAAGGAAAATTATAATAAAAAATATTATTGGCTAATTACAAATTTATAGGCCATTATTTATGGTTTTCGATTTATTAAAAGTTAAATATACATTATACTCGTACATAATATAAATACTGAAGCATACATATAACATGAAAAAAAAATCGTAAATTTATTGACACGTGAAAAATATAAATAAGTTGACGAAATTTTGTGTGCACTAATTACACAAGAATAACATTATGTTTATGTATGCTACACTTACACCTCAAATGCTTTATAAAGAAATATTATAAAATAACAGCATTGTTAAAGTGAAGATTTAGCATAGGATTCACATTAATGTGAATTATGGGACCACGGTTGGTATTTAATGCTTTGCAAGATTCAAAAAATAAGCTTTTAAAAGCTTTAAAGCCTTCCGTACTGAAAATTTTATGGTATTGCCTCTCAAAATTTAAAAATCCTGATATAAATTCCTATCGTACTTAAGAAAATAATCTGCTTGGAGAATGAATATTTTTATTTTATTTTTCCACTATTCGTAGTTTTTTTTGTTGTTAAATCCTTGTAGATAGGATATTTTCCCCTATCCGCAACTAACGTTGTGTAGAGCACTACATTAGTACACCAAGTGCAGTGAATTCGTATTATTTGTTATATGAAGGCAAGGCGATCAGTTCTACGCTTCAGCGCCAGTCCAAGGGTAACATATTTGAAGTATTCTGATGTGAAAAACCACATTCAAATAAATATTATTTCACGTTAACCTCATGGGCGCTAACCTAGATACCAAGATATATTTTATACATTAATAATTGGTAATGAATGTGAATTGAAAGGCGGGCAGCTTATTGACTGATACGTTTGTGCTCCCTTTCATTTCACCATACGTCATCATCATCATCATTCCATATACGATCCCTATGTGGAGCATATGGGGTCCCAGTAAAGAGAAAACAGCGTATTTAAAATAATAGTTTACATCTAAAACCATCAAGAAACTGGAAGACGATTTTCTACCGAGTATTACCCGTTTTATAAATCTGTAATCTAAATTAAAATTTAATGGAAATTTTCTTCAATTCTCAAATGAGCGTTAATAATCATTCTTGTTTAGTCTGGTGAAGACAAAACTCAAACAAACACAATACCATTATTATTGTTAGACTCAACTGGAGAGAGAAATTGCTTCTCTCAATCTATTCAGCTGTACGAGTATATTCCATTTTATTTAATATTACCTACAACATTTAGAGAAATTATCGAATCAGACTTGGAAAAAAGCTCAGATGAAAAAAGTCATCGTAAATAATATTTTTTTAATACGTATATGTAGAATACAAGAAAAATTATAAAACAACTACTTTCCCTTATCCGCACCCAATGGTGCATAGGGCACTGCATAGGTACTCCAAGTGCAGGGTATCTTGATTATGTTATTATAAGATAAGCAGGACGATCACTGTGCCAGAAAGCAGGTACACATCAGTGGGATTCGAACCTAGAGATTCTAAAGGATCACACATGAAATATTGATAAGAAATCATTATTTTATTTTATTTATTATATAGGTACTCGTTGAAAATATAAAACTCACTGCTTTTGGTGTACCAAAGCACCATTGGGTGCGGATAAGGGAATTAGTAATAGACTCATTGAAAAATATATTTGCGCAAAAAGCAAACATGTCTCAATCCCGCTTTTAATGGAAGAGTTTTGTAATTTCCCCGCTTTTCTTGTCAATTTCAGACTAATCCTAATTAATACTTCACCAGGATTATCGGACCGTGAGATTTCTTTTCAATTCCTTATCTAGAGTTTTCCAATAAAGGTTAAGAGGTGGGATCTCTGAATCCTGAATTACTCGGCAGCCTGAGAAATGGCAACACCGTCCTGCTGATGAGGTGGGCGGCGGGGGGGGGGGTGGTACCAGGGGGAGGGGGGCAATCCATCCACCCAATTGTGGGCGACAAGGGAGGTGACCTTATTTTAATATTTAACGCCTATTTGGGTGCTTGAAAAGTGCCACCGAAAAAATAAAAAGTTTGGAAAATAATCAACCTGAAACATTCTTTATAATTCTGTGTTTTCTATTACTATTTGCTATTCATGATGATGAACTGTGATTTTCATATTTATATTTCATATGTGATACCTTGGACTGGTACTAAAGTGAACGACTGATCATCTTACCTTCATGTAATAAAATGATCAAGATTCACTGCACTTGGTGTACCGATACAGTGCCCTATGCACCATTGGGTGCGGATAAGGGGAAGTAGCAGTAATAGTAGTATACATGAAATACAAATAATTACTGGAATATGAACATTGCTATATTATGGTGTACCAATGCAGTGCCCCATGCACCATTGGATGCGGATGAAGGAGAGAAGTATAAACGACTTATTACTTCCGATATTTTATATTTTTATATTACAGACGCTGGATTCGTAAAACAGGTTTAAATTCGATTCCAGACAAGGTCACAAAAACAGAAATTAAAATGGAATATCTTCAACTCTACATGTTTTGTAATATTGTTCCTCTCCGTTATTGGGCTTCCTGGCCTGTTTTAGTTGTTAAAATACATCATCCATAAACGCTGTTTGTTTTATTCTCGTAATGTATTATTTCATTCGTTTAACATTCACCCCTTACGCCTTCACAGAGTCGAACGGTAATTTCTGTATTATGGTAATTTTACAACATCACTGATATTAGAAATTATTTTCCAAAACGTGTAAACTTGTTATGTATTCTAGTGACTTTAGGCAGAATCTTCCTGCATTTCATCAGACCTGTACATTATTATTAGTGCTAGATCGCGTGAAAGGAGCCCAGCGAGATAGACTAACTTGGTGGGTAAGCCGACGCCGCGCCGACCGACGGACGTGTCTCCGTTTCTCGCGAGGAGGGTGAAAAGCGATTCTGGTGGCATACTTCGCCCCTACTGACCACGACTGACGAGACTGCTCTGTCCAGAAAAAACGATTAAGCGCATACTCCACCACGTGACTCGCGGCCGCTTTCCCGTACAAACGTATTCCTCGATTTTCTCCCTGGAATTTAACATTAGAGCAATGATTTTTTCACCCATTTTAGATATCGACCAGATGCATGTTTATATTGTCTTATTTTTACAAATAAAATATCAAAAAAATAAGACGACACAAACACGCATCTGGGCGATATCTAAAATAAGTGAAAAAATCATTGCTCTAATGTTAAATTCCTGGGATAAAATCGAGGAATACGTTTGCATGGAGAGCGGCCGCGAGTCACGTGGTGGAGTAATGCTCTTTAGAAGAAAAATATAAATCTGGAGGCGGAATATAATAAGTGTACAAATTAACTGCTACTGAAAATTGTGAAAATAAAATCAATACTGGCATTATAATAGTACACATAACATACCGAGTATCCTTTTGATCTGTAAGTATGTGCACGGTATATTTGGAATCGTTAAATAACCAGTTATCGATCATTCTCCTATAACCATATCAGTAAAGTCCGGCATGTTAACTGCGTTATTTGATTACCATCCCGCGTACAGCGAATGAAAATCATTTTTTGTAACATACTATTCTACTGCCACTCACATGATATACTGTATATTGTGTACATATGAATATGGTGCACTGATTGCTGTCGTAATGCAATCACTTTTCAAATATATAAATACCAACACTGTCATATTTTTACGAACAAAACCAACGCATGTATTATAACCTATAGCCGCACCAAACATGAGTAGGTATCATAGTTTTGTGTGAGTAAAATTGGTTATAAAATTTCATTAAAATAATTTCACGTTAAATCCCACTTTTACAATAAATTGATTTATATTGGAACATTATATTTAGTCCTTGTAGTCTAGTGGCTCAACTTTTAACTCTGTATTAGATGATGTTAGGTTACAAATCTTCATTTAATAAAAAAGAGACATTTGAGGTCTTATACTTACACAAATATTTGAATTTCGGACTGCTTTCTAACTGTTGGAAATTACTGAGCCAGAAATCAGAAAACTAGTTGTGCTGGAGTGGGATTCGAACCCAGAGATTCTAATCCGGAATCCCCGCATCTACCACAAGAACACAACCCAGTTCAGTCAATCCGTTTAAAAACCTGTTTCCCGGTTAAGCATCCTACTTATAAAGATTTAAAACCCTATATACATTATAATAATAAATATTGCTAATGTATTCGCTTACTTTAAAGTGCATTTCAAGTAATTTTATGAATTTAATAGTTGGGTTTGAAGCGATTAATTTGATTTAATCGTGAGTTGAAATGTTTAAATAATGAAAATATTTACATCATCCTGTAATCAATGTTAATTTCAAGCATAACAAGTCGGATGAGTTGATTCTATGATCAAGATTTAAATCACACAATACATTTCATACAAAATTGTTTATTTCGGTCTGTATTATAGGAATGTATATAGGTATAATTCTGATCTATAGATACAAATACTAGATAAAGCTACAACTTGTCTCTATACATACTGTAAGCTCCTTTTGTAAGTTTTATGACATAAAGTATAATTGTTACATTCCATTTTGAGAATGATTTATTTTGCCCTACCCCTCCTGCTCCTAACTAACCCCACTAACAACGCTTGACACACCCCATTAGCATAATTTTACATGAAATTTAACTTGTCGAGATGTTTTTCGGATATCTCTGGATATTTTAAATAATTCTGACAGTTTCGTGGTCATTTCGCGACATATTCGTGAAAGAAAACAAACGACGCATAAAAAAAACACGAAATTGTTATGCATATTTACGTACTTAATTAGGATATTTTTACATCCTTACTTTTACCCACAAGTATTATGTGGAAAAATTCATATTATATTTGACTTGTTTTCTTTAAAATACATTATACATTTATGGCTTCGTCTTGGGATGTAAAACTTGAATAAATGTAATATTTTTTTCTTTTCTTGAATAAATATTCAGACGTATTTTATTATTTTATCTCCATAACTCATCGACGTTTAGATTATGGTAATAAAAACGTTATGGGAACTTTATTACGAGAAAATTTTTACCTAGGATTATAACAAATTGACTAACTAAAAGAATATAGTTCCTGATTAAAATACTATTGCATATTTTATATTTTTTAGTTTTTGTATAATTTATACAAAATTGTATATTTTTTTCTTCATTGACAACATATAAAAAATTTTATATTACGTAAAATCAAAATAAATAGATCATTTTAATAAACCAACGTCTACCTACATCTCATATAAAACGGCTTACATTGTATTCTCAAAAAAATTTTGCTTTGACAATGTTCGCTCGTATGTATTTGTATATTCATATCTGTATGAAAATTCTGATATTTGAAAATTCCATTCTCAAACATTTACAGTATTCATCATAACTGTCTTTCTTGACTTATAAATCTTCAAAATTTTCACAGAGCAAGGTTTTTTTTTTCTATTCTTTGTAATAAATATTTAGAATATTATACTAATTTTACCACTTAATAATATGTATAACCGTTTAAGAAAAACGGGATCGGTAATATTATTTGATTAAATATATTTTTTTTGTTTTATATATATATTTTTTTTTTTTTAAAGAAATTTATGCAATCTTATGATATTTGCACATATTTCAATTTTAAAATACTATTTTCAATAAAGCCTAAGCGGCTTGTGCTTGAAAATAGGAATCGAGCCGTGTCAAAGTGGGGATTCGAACCGACGATCTCTGGACTCAGAGACCGCGACGCTACCCACTGGGCCACCACCCGTTCATTATATCCTCATGAATATATAATTTTCAAAATTTACCAATGTTTTGCATTGGGCTTAATTAAAAATATTGTTTATTACATACCTACCCTTAAAACATCAATAATATAAATGTTTTGACATAATATATTATGTTTCCATTGGCATGTTTTATTGCATTTATAATTCAGTGAAAAAAATACCATTTATAGCAATATTAGCTCAGCCTATTATTTGCACAAGTGAAGTGGCGGAAAGTTGTCCCGAAGCGAGTTCATACAAGCAGTGTACGTGTAGGGGACGAAAGACGGAAGTATTCGCAGGTAGGTAGGTACTCGTATTAACGTCGCTGTCGAGAGAAAGTACTCGGCTCGGCGACGCGACGTAATAAGGGTTAATGCTATTACGAAAATACCGCTTGTTGATACAAACTTAACGGTCTATTATATTATCTACGGAATGTGTATTGTGTTGTAGGTATTATGAAGTGGTGCTACGCTCTTTAAATACTGTTTTACTTCGATTCTTCTCTGCTATATTATATCGTACGTATATACGTAAACGTAAATTCATTTATGTATGGTAGTGAAGCGTGGTGTTGGAAAAAGAAGGATGAAAGTAGACTAAATGCTGTTGAAATGTCATCTCTCAGGCGAATGTGTGGTAAGACTATGTATGATAGGTGTACAAATGTCGAAATTAGAGCAGAGTGCAAGCTGAGATAAGCATTATCGACAAAATTCAGAAAGGGCTTTTACGATGGTGGAATGAGTGATGAAAGAACGGCTAAAAGAAGTTTAAATGCAAGTGTGCCTGGATGTAGAAGCCGCGAAAGGCCGAGAAAGACATGGCATGACCAAGTACGTCAAGTACTTGAAAGTGGACATGTGAAAAGTCGGAATAGAGGAAGCAAAGGAAGTCTGTCAGGACAGAGTGGTATGGCGTTCTATTCTCTCTGCCTACCCCGACGGAGAAATGGCGTGATGGTTAGTTAGTGAGTTAGTTAGTTAAATTCATTTAAAAGATAGCTTAAAAGTATTTTCTATAAACAATTTTAATTTCACTTTAAAAATAGTGATAATAATCTTCGGCTTACTAATATATAGCACCATTTGTGGGAAAAATCACTCAAGGGAGCTTTTCTATTAAAGATACTATTTAATACCTGTTACTGGACAGACTAGGGTAATTACGCATTCTGGCAGTACAAAATTGACTAGGGCTTTGAATATTTGTGAAAGTTGTCTGTAGCACTGCAAAAGCACGATTGCCAAACTTGGTGTGTTGGACTTTGCCGGGGTTCACAAAGTCCATCGCTGGCTGAATCGAGTGCGGATCATGGAGTGGACTGTCCAGCAGAGCTTAAACTTAAATCTCTCTGGTCATTTGAGCCAGTGCAAATCTCGGAGATGTGAGAATATTTGGATACTTTCGATATAAGCCTCGCCGCTGCATTTAATATGGAAATCTTAATCTATCTACACATCAAACAGTTTAACCATCATCTGAAGTGTTACGTTATAACATGATATTGAAATTGTGGATTAATTAATAAGGCCCTGTCGTTTTTTTGTTTTTGTTAAAATAATTTCAGCTTTCGGAAGGATTGAGTTTTAGTTTATTTGATGTCATTCAGTTAGTATGCAGTGGATGTAATCAGAAACTTTAGTCTTCAAGTTACCTAAATCCAAAAGAGAACAAAAATAGTGTATTTGTTGGTGGTCTGCGTAACAATGTGATAGTATTCCAAATTAATGTGCAATTTGGAATACATCGTAAATTAACAGTTTAAGCAGCATGGGACCAAGAACTGAATCCTGTGGAACACCTGACAGCAGAGGATGGAATGACGATTGTTTTCCTGATACAAGTATCGATTGAGGGCGCTCTGGCAGCTATGAATGGATCTATGTTCATTATACATAAATAGTTATAGTTACAGTTTCTTTTTATTCAAAATAGAACACAACAATATCCCCTTTTTAAATCAATAAATAAAACCTACAATTTCATATTATACATCCATAGAAAACATCATAGAAATTATCATTAAAATTACAAAAAATTACTACAGCCATGGGTTATTAAAATAGTCGCCTACCGAATAATTGAAAAAATATATTTTTATTTAAAAGAAGAGTACCTTTACTCGATATAATTTTCTTTTTTTATATGGTTACCTTTCCGACTACCTTTTTAGATATTATGCTGAGTGTCCTGTAAGGGACAGTGAAGTGACTTTCATGAAGGCTCCTTGAAGCTTCCCTAACCTTTGCATTCTTTCTCTCTTTCCCATTTCTCACCCGCCAACTGCCTGACTATTTTCTACACTATTCCTTCTCTTTACTCTATTTTCCGTTCTAGAAGGTTCTAGCATCTCTTGAGAAGGATTTAAGTGTATCCATATTTTATTTCAAACACTCCGACTCTTGAAAAGCTATGGAAAATCTACGAAGATACTTGAGTTATGTTTTTATCAATATTTTAACGTTTTATTTGAAAGTGAACCCACTTATCTGCCTATTTAATTAGCTCTTTTCATTGAAATACCAATTCATTTCTTTATATTTTCATTGAGAAAAACCGTTTATTTTCGTATTATAAATACTCAGAAAATTACAATTGATTTATTAGAGCGAATTGATGGTTATAGTTACTTTTAAAAATATTTTAATTGTAATAATTTTTAAATAGGTATATTTTTTTATTATTTCCTCTAATAATAATTCGTCAACGGTCTTACAAGATTTTATACTACCATTAATAAAATATTTTACATTAGGTTTATTTTTTCCACATTTCATCTATAAAACTTCATTCATCTGTAAATACAAATACCACACATTATTTATAACTTATATTTTGGAACGTATATCTTTAAAGTGACATACTAAAAACCTTTTTGTTAATACAATATTATATTACGGTACTTAAATTACGCAATATTTTCACTTGTTTAGTCATTACTAATTTACCTGAAACCTGAAATATTTCAGCACGTGATAGGATTAAGGTTCATTGTACCAAAATAACGGCTAAATTATTATCTGCTGGATAACCTGATTATGTGTGTAAGTAGAAAGTTACGTGATATTTTCAGAAGATTGTAATTCATGAATATATTATAAAATCCATTACCTCATGTTACAAGTAAATATATAAAGTATTTGTTTTTTTATAAAATACCTTTATTATAATAACACCAAGAAATCCTTGTTAACTTCTATATTTTTTCAAACATGCATGCACACATCAACTTAAAGTAGCAAAAATACATATTTTTCTGAATCGATAGAACGTCAATCAAACCAGCAGTCCAAAAACTGTTTTTTTCTTTTATCGAACCAAAATGGTACCTGTATATTTATTTTTTATATTTATTTATTTTTTTTTTTTAAATTTGTACAATACAATTTTTCTTCTTAATTAATACCCAATATGTAATCAAATAAAATAAAAAATGGATCCGCTACGCGGTCTTGTAATATTTAATACCAATATTTGTGTTTATACTTTCTAGAAGATCGAGGAATACGTTTGTGTGGGAAAGCGGCCACGAGTCACGTGGTATGGTAAAGTATAGCTTAAAGTATACTCTTAAAGAAGTAAAGTATAGCAGCTAGAGTTATTATTTATATTCGTCTAAAAAATAATTAGGTTGGAAACAGTATTCAAAATACAAAAAATGTTATTGTCATGAGCTGAATTTAAAACTCGCGAATTATTGATTACTTAACTATCGAAATTTAATGTCTTCTTGCAGTAAATTAAAATAAATTGTCCAATTTTTTGTTCTTGATCCTACTCTTCCTACTTATTAAAAAAAAAAAAAATCCAAAAGTTTAAATTTATAACATCGGATTAAGGAAAAATAAAGCGGACCCTTTATTGATGGGAATTAAATTGATAAGACGTAATCAATTTACTTCGTGAAATATTTACAAAACTTTTTGAAAGCCCCGAATTTTTTATGAGCCTACCCGTCAAGATCCATAAAAGATCTTAACACGATGAAAAGTGGAGAAAATGACAAATTTTATACATTTTTAGAGTAAAGTAGAAACAGGTTTGAAAAAAATAAAATGTGTTAAAGGAGAAAAAAGGCTAATCAGTAGTAAAATATGAGATGAGCTTCGTATCTAAAATCTTTTTACTTATTTTTATTTTTAATAAAACTGGTTGGGTTTAATAACATTTCGAGCGGGTGTGGGTAGTCCGATATTGGGTAACGTATGTGGCCAAATAAAGGGGTAGGTACCTCTAGCCTACACACGTGTACGTTGTACGTCCTAACGCTACGAACCGAGTGCGAATGCGACCCCTAACCAACCAACCCCCTTGGATTTGTGAAGGCTATCAATAGTAACATGGTTATATTCATATAAAGTATAATCAATCATTCGCTGAACTCAGTGGGTAGGTAGGTACTGTAATTCACAAAATATACTAAGCCTGCGGTGAATTCTAAACGCCTTGATTTTACAAAAATATGTTCGTAACTTCAGAATTAAAAACTTAATTTAGGGCAATTATTATTCGCGGGAAATTGACTGCTGGGAAGGCTTTATTTGATTGAATGTCTTTGATAAATATCTAAAGTCAGCACGCGCTGTAATAATATTTTATTTCGGGTTTCTGTGATTAAAATGATCGAATGCAGATTTTTTATGAATATTTTTTTTCTTTACTGCTAGAAAATCCAGGAATAATATTTATGTAGGTAATGCCAATAATAATTTCACTTGTAATATACATGGTGTAACAAAACTCTAGGTACAAACCAAAAACTGGACCGGACCATATTTGGTGTCGAAATTGTAACGTGACTTTTGAATCTGAGCTTAAAAAATAATAATTTACTTCTCATAAAAGCTTTCATTAGTACCGCAGGTTAAGTAAAATGGCCAAAATTCATATTAAAATGCTGTTTTTCTTATTTTGTTGTACTTATGAATAGTATTAATTTGACTAAATGCATGATTTTTTTATTTTTAAAAATTAAAAATATCGGGGAAAAAAATCAACTTCGTACTAATTTATTTCGAAAATTGTGGGTCAAACTAAGAAATTATATTCTACAAAATCGACTCCAAATATTATTTAGATTCACTGGTTTATCTCTTACTTATCGAGTTTTGTTACACCATGTATAATAGCCATCTACATCGAGTTTTGTTACACCATGTATAATAGCCATCTACATCAAGTTTTGTTACACCATGTATAATAGCCATATACATCGAGTTTTGTTACATTCTGTATAATAGCCATCTACATCGAGTTTTGTTACACCCTGTATAATAGCCATCTACATCGAGTTTTGTTACACCATGTAATATAGCCCATCTACATCGAGCTTTGTTACACACCATGTATAATAGCCATCTACATCGAGTTTTGTTACACCATGTATAATAGCCATCTACATCGAGTTTTTTTACACCCTGTATAATAGCCATCTACATCGAGTTTTGTTACACCCCGTATAATAGCCATCTACATCGAGTTTTGTTACACCATGTATAATAGCCATCTACATCGAGTTTTGTTACACCATGTATAATAGCCATCTACATCGAGTTTTGTTACACCCTGTATAATAGCCATCTACATCGAGTTTTGTTACACCATGTATAATAGCCATCTACATCGAGTTTTGTTACACCATGTATAATAGCCATCTACATCGAGTTTTGTTACACCTGTATAATAGCCATCTACATCGTTTTGTTACACCATGTATAATAGCCATCTACATCGAGTTTTGTTACACCCTGTATAATAGCCATCCATCTACATCGAGCCATCTTTTTTACACCCTGTATAATAGCCATCTACATCGAGTTTTTTTACACCCTGTATAAAGCCATCTACATCGAGTTTTGTTTACACCCTATATAATAGCCATCTACATCGAGTTTTGTTACACCATGTATAATAGCCATCTACATCGAGTTTTGTTACACCATGTATAATAGCCATCTACATCGAGTTTTGTTACGCCATGTATAATAGCCATCTACATCGAGTTTTGTTACACCCTGTATAATAGCCATCTACATCGAGTTTTGTTACACCATGTATAATAGCCATCTACATCGAGTTTTGTTACATCGAGTTTTGTTACACCATGTATAATAGCCATCTAGATCGAGTTTTGTTACACCATGTATAATAGCCATCTACATCGAGTTTTGTAACGCCATGTATAATAGCCATCTACATCATCTGTATAATAGCCATCTACATCGAGTTTTTTTACACCCTGTATAAATAGCCATCTCTACATCGAGTTTTGTTACACCATGTATAATAGCCATCTACATCGAGTTTTGTTACACCATGTATAATAGCCATCTACATCGAGTTTTGTTACACCCTGTATAATGTATAATAGCCATCTACATCGAGTTTTTTTACACCCTGTATAATAGCCATCTACATCGAGTTTTGTTACACCATGTATAATAGCCATCTACATCGAGTTTTTTTACACCCTGTATAATAGCCATCTACATCGAGTTTTGTTACACCCTGTATAATAGCCATCTACATCGAGTTTTGTTACACCATGTATAATAGCCATCTACATCGAGTTTTGTTATATCCTGTATAATAGCCATCTACATCGAGTTTTGTTACACCATGTATAATAGCCATCTACATCGAGTTTTGTTACACCATGTATAATAGCCATCTACATCGAGTTTTGTTACATCGAGTTTTGTTACACCATGTATAATAGCCATCTAGATCGAGTTTTGTTATATCCTGTATAATAGCCATCTACATCGAGTTTGTTACACCATGTATAATAGCCATCTACATCGAGTTTTGTTACACCATGTATAATAGCCATCTACATCGAGTTTTGTTATATCCTGTATAATAGCCATCTACATCGAGTTTTGTTACATCGAGTTTTGTTACACCATGTATAATAGCCATCTAGATCGAGTTTTGTTACACCATGTATAATAGCCATCTACATCGAGTTTTGTTACGCCATGTATAATAGCCATCTACATCGAGCTTTGTTACACCATGTATAATAGCCATCTACATCGAGTTTTGTTACACCATGTATAATAGCCATCTACATCGAGTTTTTTTACACCCTGTATAATAGCCATCTACATCGAGTTTTGTTACACCATGTATAATAGCCATCTACATCGAGTTTTTTTACACCCTGTATAATAGCCATCTACATCGAGTTTTGTTACACCCTGTATAATAGCCATCTACATCGAGTTTTGTTACACCATGTATAATAGCCATCTACATCGAGTTTTGTTATATCCTGTATAATAGCCATCTACATCGAGTTTTGTTACACCATGTATAATAGCCATCTACATCGAGTTTTGTTACACCCTGTATAATAGCCATCTACATCGAGTTTTGTTACACCATGTATAATAGCCATCTACATCGAGTTTTGTTATATCCTGTATAATAGCCATCTACATCGAGTTTTGTTACGCCATGTATAATAGCCATCTACATCGAGTTTTGTTACACCCTGTATAATAGCCATCTACATCGAGTTTTGTTACACCCTGTATAATAGCCATCTACATCGAGTTTTGTTACAACATGTATAATAGCCATCTACATCGAGTTTTGTTACACCATGTATAATAGCCATCTACATCGAGTTTTGTTACACCATGTAAATAGCCACATACATCGAGTTTTGTTACACATAAATAGCCATAATAGCCATCTACATCGAGTTTTGTTACACCATGTATAATAGCCATCTACATCGAGTTTTGTTACACCATGTATTAATAGCCATCTACATCGAGTTTTGTTACACCATGTATAATAGCCATCTACATCGAGTTTTGTTACACCATGTATAATAGCCATCTACATCGAGTTTTGTTACATCGAGTTTTGTTACACCATGTATAATAGCCATCTACATCGAGTTTTGTTACACCATGTATAATAGCCATCTACATCGAGTTTTGTTACACCATGTATAATAGCCATCTACATCGAGTTTTGTTACACCATGTATAATATAGCCATCTACATCGAGTTTTGTTACACCATGTATAATAGCCATCTACATCGAGTTTTGTTACACCATGTAAAATAGCCACATACATCGAGTTTTGTTACACCATGTATAATAGCCATCTACATCGAGTTTTGTTACACCATGTTTTATAGCCATCTACATCGAGTTTTGTTACACCATGTATAATAGCCACCTACATCGAGTTTTGTTACACCATGTATAATAGCCCATCTACATCGAGTTTTGTTACACCATGTATAATAGCCATCTACATCGAGTTTTGTTACACCATGTAAAATAGCCACATACATCGAGTTTTGTTACACCATGTATAATAGCCATCTACATCGAGTTTTGTTACACCATGTTTTATAGCCATCTACATCGAGTTTTGTTACACCATGTATAATAGCCATCTACATCGAGTTTTGTTACACCATGTATAATGTAAAATGTTAGCCACATACATACATCGAGTTTTGTTACACCATAGTATAATAGCCATCTACATCGAGTTTTGTTACACCATGTATAATAGCCACCTACATCGAGTTTTGTTACACCATGTATAATAGCCATCTACATCGAGTTTTGTTACACCATGTATAATAGCCACCTACATCGAGTTTTGTTACACATCCATGTATAATAGCCATCTACATCGAGTTTTGTTACACCATGTATAAATAGCCATCTACATCGAGTTTTGTTTTGTTACACCCATAGCCATCTACATCGAGTGTTGTTACACATGTATAATAGCCATCTACATCGAGTTTTGTTACACCATGTATAATAGCCATCTACATCGAGTTTTGTTACACCATGTATAATAGCCATCTACATCGAGTTTTGTTACACCATGTATAATAGCCATCTACATCGAGTTTTGTTTGTATTACACCATGTATAATAGCCATCTACATCGAGTTTTGTTATACCATGTATAATAGCCATCTACATCGAGTTTTGAGTTAATAGCCCATCTACCTGTATAATAGCCATCTACATCGAGTTTTGTTACACCCTGTATAATAGCCATCTACATCGAGTTTTGTTACACCCTGTATAATAGCCATCTACATCGAGTTTGTTACACCATGTATAATAGCCATCTACATGTATAATGTATAGCCATCTACATCGAGTTTTGTTATATCCTGTATAATAGCCATCTACATCGAGTTTTGTTACGCCATGTATAATAGCCATCTACATCGAGTTTTGTTACACCCTGTATAATAGCCATCTACATCGAGTTTTGTACCATGTATAATAGCCATCTACATAGCCATCTACATCGAGTTTTGTTACACCATGTATAATAGCCATCTACATCGAGTTTTGTTACACCATGTATAATAGCCATCTACATCGAGTTTTGTTACACCATCGAGTTTTGTAAAATAGCCATCTACATCGAGTTTTGTTACACCATGTATAATAGCCACATACATCGAGTTTTGTTACACCATGTATAATAATAGCATCTACATCGAGTTTTGTTACACCATGTATAATATAGCCATCTACATCGAGTTAATGTTACACCATGTACAATAATAGCCATCATACATCGAGTTACACCATGTATAATAGCCCATCGAGTTTTGTTACATCGAGTTTTGTTACACCATGTATAATAGCCATCTACATCGAGTTTTGTTACATCGAGTTTTGTAATAGCCATCTACCATGTATAATAGCCATCTACATCGAGTTTTGTTACACCATGTATAATAGCCATCTACATCTACCCTGTATAATAGCCATCTACGTCGAGTTTTGTTACACCATGTATAATAGCCATCTACATCGAGTTTTGTTACACCATGTATAATAGCCATCTACATCGAGTTTTGTTACACCATGTAAAATAGCCACATACATCGAGTTTTGTTACACCATGTATAATAGCCATCTACATCGAGTTTTGTTACACCATGTATAATAGCCATCTACATCGAGTTTTGTTACACCATGTTTAACAGCCATGTCTACATCGAGTTTTGTTACACCATGTATAATAGCCATCTACATCTACATCGAGTTTTGTTACACCATGTATAATAGCCATCTACATCGAGTTTTGTTACATCGAGTTTTGTTACACCATGTATAATAGCCATCTACATCGAGTTTTGTTACACCATGTATAATAGCCATCTACATCGAGTTTTGTTACACCCTGTATAATAGCCATCTACGTCGAGTTTTGTTACACCATGTATAATAGCCATCTACATCGAGTTTTGTTACACCATGTATAATAGCCATCTACATCGAGTTTTGTTACACCATGTAAAATAGCCACATACATCGAGTTTTGTTACACCATGTATAATAGCCATCTACATCGAGTTTTGTTACACCATGTTTTATAGCCATCTACATCGAGTTTTGTTACACCATGTATAATAGCCACCTACATCGAGTTTTGTTACACCATGTATAATAGCCATCTACATCGAGTTTTGTTACACCATGTATAATAGCCATCTACATCGAGTTTTGTTACACCATGTATAATAGCCATCTACATCGAGTTTTGTTACACCATGTATAATAGCCATCTACATCGAGTTTTGTTACACCATGTATAATAGCCATCTACATCGAGTTTTGTTACACCATGTATAATAGCCATCTACATCGAGTTTTGTTACACCATGTAAAATAGCCACATACATCGAGTTTTGTTACACCATGTATAATAGCCATCTACATCGAGTTTTGTTACACCATGTTTTATAGCCATCTACATCGAGTTTGTGTTACACCATGTATAATAGCCACCTACATCGAGTTTTGTTACACCATGTATAATAGCCATCTACATCGAGTTTTGTTACACCATGTATAATAGCCATCTACATCGAGGTTTGATACACCATGTATAATAGCCATCTACAATTTTTTTAAATCGCCTTAAGAAGTAGCTTAAAAGTAGGTAAAAGTAATAAAACTATCATTGCTTATCTGTAAATCTTCTTTTTAAATGTTTGCTTTAGAAAATTAGTTGTGACAGCAAAGTTTATTTAACAGTAATAAACATAATTGGTTACCCATTTAATAACACATAGTACATTATGCATACATTATAAAATTCAATAATCCAACAGTTTTATTTTTAATGGCTTTGATGCCAAACTCAAGATCTAAACAGTTTATTTGATCTGATCATCGATATTGAATAAACTGTGCTTAAATGGACCAATTCTAATAATGATTATTACACGACCTTTTGATTGGATCTAAATTCCAACACGCATCACGCACACATCTTATTTTAAACGATAAACGACTCTGAAGTAAGGTCAGTCGTGATTTATTTTTCGTTCCATTAAATTCGTATATTAGGGAAATCCATGACCTAACGAAACTTACTAATAAGGGGACTGTAAATATGAAGAAAGAAAGCAAAAACAATATCCTTCTGTTAAAGTAAAGTTAATCTATTTCAAAAGAATTAATTTTTACTTGAATAAGTAAACATTTGTTTTCTTAAAGTATACTCAAATATAAATTTTGGGTTCATCCCCACCAACATAATATTGCAGCCAGCTCCCGAGTATCCTCCCAAGTTAAGTCCACGTCCCGCAGCTCTGACGCAAACTGCCGACGAATTGTCAACAGTGGACGACCAGGATGCTGAGCACCTGGTGCAGGTATGTACTTTAACAATAAAATTAAAATAAATTATAATACATTTTCTTTCTGTTTACTGTGTCATCTCTTAGAAAAGCCCTGAACATACTTTTCTAAATATTTCAGCTTACCTACTCGTATGTGGAGTTGAGAAATTCGCGTTGGGCTATATTTTAGGTTTTGAAGCAAGTGGTAAAATTATTTACTGTGACATTCTTCAAGTGACATTTTCTGTGAGTTATTTCCTCCACGCAAGGTGATATATTTATTACAGAATGTTAATTATTTTAAATACCACCCACCGCACCCTTGAAATACACATAAGGTGTACCCGTACTAGGTCGGTACCTTAATGACCTACCAATTTAAATACAAAAAAATATTTCTTATACCTCGATCACATTACGGAACATAACGCAAACGATTTGAAAATCGATCTATTCCTTGAAAAGGGATAAACTAGAGATCATTATTAGCAACAAATTAACCCGAATTCTCTTGAACTAGGGGTCTAGCATTAAAGGTGACCAAGCTCCGAGTTATGGTGCTTTTAAGACTTTTAAATAAATTCTCAACTTGATCTCAAATTGGCATTGAATCGGTATTTTTCTGAAAGCAAATAAACGATGAATTCATTTTAAATGCATTTCCAAAATAATCAGAATCTAATTATATTTATTTCATATTTCTACACAATAATACTCGTTATTATGAAATATATTTTTTTTTAATCGAGATGAATTTTGTAAAATATATTATTTTATGCTTCGGAAATATTTCCATATGTAAATGAATGTAAATGAATACAATATAAATGAATATCCGATTAGTGTTAAGTTCACGGTTCACGGAGTATGGAGAGGAGGATTATGGTAGCTGCCGACATACTCGTGAGAGGACTCCAAGAAAGTAGAATTAATTCATGTGAATAATACATTCAATTCGACAACGAAGCAATGGACGTAAATAAAAATTAATTATTATAATAAACAAGTCTTGTTTATTTCGTAGAATAATTTATGTACTTTCATAATATATGTATTTTACCATGATAAAATATTAAAAATCCCGTTTAATTACTTTTATTACATTACTATTAATACATTCAAATACCTAGGAGCGTGCATGACAGAAAACGGCAGAGTTCAGAAAGAACCGGGAATGCGGCTTGGAGTAGAGGGCGCCGCATTCAACAGTATGAAAACTGTCTGGAGATCGGATGTTTACTCGGTTAAAACAAAATGTCGCCTTTATAAACTCCTGCATCACACCTGTACCTCTCTATGGCTGCGGGGACGTGGACTTGACTTGGGATGCACGGGAGCTGGCGGCCGATCGCTTGTCCTGGATTGTGGATTCCATATGCTCCACACAGGGAGCGGATATGGTATGATGATGATGATGATATTGTTTAAATGCATCCACACAAGTTTTTCACAATCGGTATTTGTCTTCTTCCTTCATTACGAATATAAAAAACTCCGAGAGTATCTACATTAAAAAGACATTTCAGTCGTTTGTCTCCGATATATTTAATTAATAATCAATGAAAATTTAATCAATATCGAAAACAGAAACTTTCAGGTACATTTAGCAAGTGACTAGGTAGAGTAACTAAATTGCAAAAAAAATCCTAGACCAAATCTTCATCAGTACATAACTTTATATAAAGTTGTAAATATACATAAATAAAATGAAAAGATAACTGAGGTATTTTCAGCAATCAATAAAAATACAATTAAAAAATATTCTTGTCCCTACGAGAAATTTATATGTTCACTTACTTTATTTGAAAACATTTTGCCGAGTATTTCAAATTCAAAATTGGAAATAATTCTTCGATTTTCCATTTTTAAAATCGGTTTTGTTTTTGTCGTCAGTGAATGTTGACTGAGTAAATACGCATCGTGATCCTTCCCGGACCTAGAATGCGAAGTATGTAGACTCCTGAACGATAACTTGATTTTTTTATCTCATTATATTTGTGTTTACCAATTAAGAACAAGCACAATTTAAAATAATACAAAAAAGGCACAAAGAGTGTTGATTTAATCGTAAATTCAACGTCTCTGAAACGGTTTAATAAGGACGAAACGTCACTCATTTGTCGCCGTTTGTAGTACCTCGTTATAAAATTTTATTGTTTCTGGAATCGTATTGTCCACAAAATATAAAAAAAATATTTTAACTGCTTATGGTTGAGATTTATTTCGAATATTAAATTATTTTTTTTAAATGTCATGTCAAAGCTTGGATTTTTTTAAATTTAATGAAAAATACTTCTGTAATAATTTTGAACGAAGCTTTTCAGAGAGATCACGTATTTGAAAAATTTCCATGAATTATAAAAAATAATAATTACAACACTCCAGAATAAGAATACCTACCTCTATATTTTAATGGTTATTGAGCTTTTACGGAAGGGTAAAGGAATTAAAGATATAATTAATTAACCTTGTCAAACATGAATTTTATAATCATCAACATTGCATTTGTGGCGCAGTACCTATGTCTCTTCTATGGTGCTAATTCTGTCAGGCCGGTGAAAAATATAAACGAAATGCAAGATCACTGTTTTCCAACCTCTCAGTTGCTTCAGTCGTGTTAAAACTCTTATCTCGTTCCTTCAAATCTGAATCCATTGCAATACTATTTGATTAGATTTTTAATGAATCTATGTAGTGACCACAAAGAGTTATAATTTTAGAACTCGCATTCAAAATTCCAAGATCCTACAGAAGTAATCAGGTAAAATATCCAATATAAATCCACCACACATTTCTTGGCTCATAATTTAGTCATTACAATATCCAACATTTTCAAGGAATTCAACTCAAGCTTCCAATAGTACCTTCGGGTTGTGTATAGAAACACCGGATTGGTATGACTGGGAGTTAAGTACTGAGCTATTTAGTATGCAAGCTTGGCGAACCTTTCTTCCCTTCAGGCCTCCAGGCTGCTTTATAATGTATAGAAACTTCTTATGTAGGGTTAACTAATGGAGCCGTTTCAACAACTCTTTGATTGTTTATTTTTTCTTGAATGTTGTGAATAGAGTTGAATCTAACGTACTTTTATACAACCCTTCAATAGAGGGTGTATGTAAAATCTAATAATTTTACCTAACTTAACGAATTCTAATCAGCTTAGAGGTTAAGTAATATGTAATAAATATGTTAAATTTGATCGAATGAAATATACTCATTTTCTTTCCAACATCATTACTACATTAAAAAATGGGATTAATTTCAATATTTACATATTGAAATATATATTACCGTTTATTTATTTTTAACTTAAATTTAAATTTTAAATTTAAATTTAAGTCTTAGTAATCAAAGTTGAACAATCTAATATTGTAGGCTAGGAATAAAAGTTTTTCAGCATTTCCGCCTAGCAGATTACTTCGCCTATCAGCATATATTTGTCCAGCAGCGCTGAACAACTGCTCGCTAACTTCGGTCGGTCACTAATTTAAATGTAAAGTAAATACGTAAAGTTACATTTCGACGCCTCCTACGTATAATATCGTAGCCCACAAAATGCGATTTTACAGGAGGAGCATTTGAAAATATTTTCGTTCATATGCATTGGTTGTAGATACGACAAATTACGCCCCAAAAAAGCCCTTATTATTGGCAAAATATTTTTTTTGTTTTGGTAGAATTAAAGATATAGTTAAATACAGACGAAATCCACCAAAAACTCAAAATAGACGATTTGTGGGTTACGATATTATACGTAGGAGGCGTCGATTTATGTACTTAATTGAACTTGTGAAAAAAACGTTTATATCTTAATTTACATGGTGGTATATAATAGTTCCAAGTCAATAATAATAATAAATACTGCTTATAATGATAATAATGATGGTAATATAAGTCTCGTGAAGTTCCTTGATTAAAGAAAATAAAAACGAATTGATTATTTCTGTAACGGAGCAAGATTAATTATTACTACGAATAACGTTTGTTTTCTGAATCCAAAGTGTACCAATTAAATCGCGTCTTTTGTCCCTTATCAATGGCTTGGGTGACAGATATAGGAGCAGGCCTCATGATGTATTGTATCCGTTATAAATAATAAACGCGCCATTACTAATTCGTGTGATTTATTAACATTACCACCCCAGCCGCCAGCCGCCAGCCGCCAGCTCTCAGTGGAGATAAGCCGAGTGCTACGGCTGCGTATATTAGATAGGAAGTAATGAAGATATAATGTGGTAATATGGAGAGGTACCCATCGACTGTTGACTTTGGTAGATACAGCCAGATAAGGCTCTGTAGGAACAAGATAACGTCTGGTGCTTGCGGCTGACCAGAATCACGGGGCTAATCCCTAATCATAGTTCTGCGCATTAAACAGAAACGTTTTAACTTCAGTTATCGCACAGGTGTTGTATTATTAGTAGATATACGTGGGTATATGGCTCATCAGATATACTAGAATACCACAGAACTATCGCTAGTAGATAAGAACGTATTTCAAGCGAGATACTTTAGGATGGGTAATCACGAGAGAAAAAAAAGGAATTCATACTTTTAGCGCTTTTTTTGGCGCTTTTGTGACTTTACTCTTAGGTACTTATTCAATTTTATCTTCATAATAAAATTAATTTTACAAATTTTCAATGGAAACATAAATAATAATTGAGAAAAATGTAGAGCGTAGTACACTTGGGTAGGTACTGTAAAACTTCAGAGAATCTGGTCTCGTTCCATGTAGACCAATATTAAGACGTTATGGAGCTGTTTCCTGAATGTACGAGTATTTTCTGCATCAGTTTTTCCGATACTTTACAACATCACATAATGCACGCTGAAAGGAACACGGTATCATAAAACGTATGAAGCGTATCGTGAATAGATCCAATTTACAGTATCAAATCTAATTTGCCAAGTACTGGAGCTTCCATTTACATTTTGCCCGAACACATTGATTCGATGAAAAGTTTAAAACTAAATTAAAGCGTGCGTATTTCGAAAGTTGGGTAAAGTGCGCTGAGTGGTATTTTCTACAATAGAGCCTGTAATAATATTACATATGTTTAGATTATTAAAACATTTTCTCAGGTGTGCCCTGTTTATTTTACATTTAGGGAATACAATTTTAAACAGCTCATAAAAGTTATCCAATATAACTAACTAAATGATTAATTAACCATTACGCCATTTTACCGTAGGGGTAGAAAGAGAGGATAGAACGCCATACCACTCTGTCCTGACATACTTCCTTTGTTCCTCTACATTCATACATCTTCTCATGCACGTACGTCGATTATTCAGACTTTTCACATTTCCACTATCTAGTACTTGTCGTACTTGGTCATGCCATGTCTTTCTCGGCCTTCCTTGGCTTTAACATCCAGGCACACTTGCATTTAAACTTCTTTTAGCCGTTCTTTCATCACTCATTCGCTCCACATGACCAAACCATCGTAAAAGCCCTTTCTTAATTTTGTCGATAATGCTTATCTCTGCTCTAATTCCGACATTTGTACACCTATTATACATAGTCTTACCACACATTCGCCTCAGAGATCGCAACCAATAAACGTAAAATGTAAATAATTACATACTCTGAACCATAAGATAAAAAACAATGTATTACATTGCTTCTTACTGACATTACTGTTTATCACCGAACAAGTGATCTTTGCTCGATGACTGTCCATAGTTTTTTTTTTTTTTTTTTTTTTTTATCTTAAAATTATATTATGTATGCTTGTACTACTATATTAAATTATGTATGTAACATTGCTTTGGTATTGATACTTACATTTTTTTGTAAATGCCCCATGGGCGTGAATAAATAAATAAATATAGTAAATTCGTCATAAAGCTGCCGCATTTCATATAATGAGGGATAAATATATAAATAATCACTCCATACTACATCATACAGAAAACTTACTCAATACATTAGAGAATTTTCTAAGCAGATGTTGTATTATATATTTTTTCCGATGGAGTTACGTTAAGTCTAAAAAAAAATTAACCGCACAAACACAACGCAATATCATGAACTCATAATATCACAAACAAAAGCGTAAAAATGTGACCAATATATACATATTTTTTTTTAATGTTTTCAAAAAAATTCAGAGAAGTTGTTCATACAATATTTTCTTTTTAAAATTGTGATTTTTGTTCTACGAATTTGATGTTTGATTTGAAAAACATAATTTTGTTTGTGTAATTTGAAATGACGTTATAAACAAAGAAGCCTGGAGAACGGGAAATTGAATATTGATTGCGATTTCCGGATCGGGGAGGTCATTAAAAGCTTCCAGTTGACTGAAATCTGACAGATTGAAATGCTTTAGGGATGATATATATCAATTATTGGCGTTATACTGCTCTGTAGTAGTTTCCCAGAACACGAGATGGTTACTTTGTTCATTAGAGCAAACATAATATGCATGTAATCATTTCGTTCCGTTGCAATTTCGTATTTATCGCATTAGTTCGAGACTTCAAATTCCATTTGGGTAAATTAATATCGTTGTTCTAAACCACAATAGAAATAACATTATTTGCATTTTCACTTTAAAATCTGTTTGGTTTGTTGTAAAATGTATTGGGACCAAGGTTCATTTAGGAAAAATAGAGTTTAATTTTAATTAATTATGGTTAAATAAAACGATGTTATGTGTTACTATTAATTGGTTTATTCTATAGAAATAGAATTAACCTACACTACCTGGTTTCGGGAGTAACGTTCTCCCATCGACTGGTGAAAAGACGCTTGAAAGAGTTTCGGGGAGTAACGTTCTCCATCGACTCTCCCATCACTCTTTCTCAATCTGTATAACATCTGTATTCTAATTTAGTGTCTTTTCACCAGTCGATGGGAGAACGTTACTCCCGAAACCAAGTAGTGTAGGTAAATTCTATTTCTATAGAATAAACCAATTAATAGTAACACATAACATCGTTTTATTTAACCATAATTCATTATGAAGTGTTACAAAGTGAATGCCGAATCAATCAACAAAATTAATTTTAATTTATTGGAATTCATTAAACAGACGATAAAAAGTTTCAAGAAAGATTTCAAAGATTTCATGGAACAAAATACAATAAAATAGGTAAATACGTTAGTATTAACAGAAACAAATAATTTGGCTTTGTTTTATTGTGGTGTTGATACTTTTTATCAATCTTTTAAATTTAAAATCTCGATTTCTTCTCGAGAATATTTCTCAATAGCAATTTTCCTTCTAAGTACATTATTTTTTATTATTGATATCTCAACAGAGACAGAGAAGCTCTGGAAACGAATGTGGGTTATCTAGGCGTTTACAGGGCTTATGACCTGTCATTGGCTGGGTTAAGTGCCACTTGACGTAATTACAACATTCCCCATTCCGCCTGTCATCAGATGACAGGCGGAATGGGGAATGTAGATAACCCACATTCGTTTCCAGAGTTTCTCTGTCTCTGTTGAGATATCAATAATATCTGATATCAGCCCAGCATGGGTATAATCCAGTAATTTGTCTACAAGTATTTGTATTCATTCAAAATGTTGTTCAAAAACATTATTTTTTAATCAGAGGATTAAAATAAAGAATACTCAAAGGACAAAATCACTGACAATTGTGAGTTGTGATTGATGGTAGTTATTTTGAATACCTACAATTGTGTACACTTTGTTTTCGAACACATTTAATTTAAAATGTATTTCAGTAAGATTTCCCCTTGGAGGAATCACTATAATAATAATAAGATTTCCCTGTTGGAGTAATTCTTAAACATCTAAATAAAATTGTTAATGTTTACATATTTAACATGTGGAGGAAGCAAGGGAAAGTTTGCCAGGACAGAGTGGTATGGTTCTATGCTCTCTGCCTACCCCTTCGGGAAAATGGCGAGTGGTAAGTTAATTAGGATTATTTAGATATTCTACTTAAGGTTGGTACACAGTGTAAAAATATTTATTAGTATTAAAATTATAGTTTTTCTAGACATAACCTCGAAGACCATAAAATGATTTTAAAAAATAATGTTCTGCTATTATACCTAATAATAATTCACAGAAATTGCCGAATTGAGTTATTTTATTATGTGAGCAATTATTATTGAAGTGTCTGTGGGATTGTGGGAGTCAGTAACATGTCATATCGCTGTCACTTGTAGTAACTTCGTTCATTTGCTATACACTTTATCACCGATACCGATGGCAATATGATATAATACAAATACTTAACCTAACCTAACATAACCTGACGTATTATGTATGTTCGGTGTGATGTGTGATGTAGGTTATAAGCGACACGGGCTCTTGTATTCATCCTGATATAAATATTAGGCAAGTTTGACGGAGGTACAAAGTATAAAAAGAACAAGTATAAAAGATAAACATTTAGGAATAAATCAATAGTAATATTTTAACCTTCCAGTAATAAACTAGTTTAATTTTCAATGGGGAATGAACGAAAAGTTGTGTTGTAATATTTGGCCTTCAGTTTCCATAGAGTAAGCGAATTAGGTAATCATATCTTTTGAAGAAACGAATATGTCATGAACTATTTATTGTCGTGATGTAAAATGCTAATCATTTGCCTACAATAAATTACCTAAACGGTCAGAATTAAAATTCAACCACTTTTACGCATTTTTGGCAAACAACCTTCCTATTTTTGATAAAAGTAGTATATTTGAATGGCGAAATAAAAGCTTTAGTTTTGCCTTTGAAAAGAAAAATCTATATTTATTTACAAAACCAACACAGTCGTTTCGGAGTATAATAATATAGATGTGGAAGAATAGTTTGCATGACCAATAACGGGTTTTGCGTAGTAACAGTTGAATTTATAAATATGCACACATACACATACACAGTGCCTAAAATAATAAAAAAGGATGGGGAAATGGGGATGAGGAAGAATAGAAGGGTGTTTAAAAAATAATATATTTTTTTTAAATATGTAAAAAGCGGGGGATTTACAAAAAGATTAAAAGGAAAGCCCGTAAAAAAAACAATTATGAAAATAAATATACTAAATGACTCCTGCTCCAGAGCCAACATTACTTTGTTTTTAAACAATTGTTTGTGAATATTAAATAAATCTATACTTACGAAATCCTTATTATATAGCATACATTTCTTTTAAGGGTATATAACATATTTCTCTGTACTAAAAATTGAATAAAATTCACAATTGCTTTTTGTCCAGTTTTTTGAACCCATTCGTAAAAATGGCGTGCTGTTAATTTTAAATTTATATTCTCCTCTAGTTTTCGAGTCTCCGTCTCCGTCGGGGTGATTTGACTTCAGGATTGATATTCATCATTTCTTCACTTCTCTCTTTTCTGTTTCGCACAAGATTGAACCTAATTACATCCTTCCTTACTGAAGTTCGTCAGGGGAACTGAGTAACGAGGACCATTTCGTCAACCACTTTGTACTCCTCAATGTTCCCTAACGTACCGTAATACTTGTAATAACGAATAATTTATCTAGCGCCTTCAGAACTTCATAATTAAAGCTACAATTATTAACTCCAACTTCCAATTGCTGTTGAAACTTTTCTTACTACTTTCTACATTGCGCTTAATAGACTCGATAATATAAGTAATGTGTGTATTTTCTCGTACATACCTACTTTATTTGTACAAAGTATGAGTTGCAGATTCCGGATAGGAGCCCCTGGTATTGAATCCTGCCCCATCACAACTTGTTACGAAATTTGAATATTTAGGTTTATCAGATATGCTATGCATGCAAAAAAACGAATCAAATTAGTGAAATTAATTATTTGTACGTACAATCACAGAGCTTTTTACATTCCGCGTGTAAGTTTAAGGCGTATCTATTCTACTATTGTTGTTCCTGTCAATATGCTTGTAATAATATTATTTATTGAGTTGGCATTAACGTTGTGGAATAACATGATTAAATTAATTAAATAAAACACACTTTGTTATTTAGACCACTTGAATTTATTTAAGCACTACTACTATAGTTTCGGGAAAACAGAACTTTCCATCATCAGGTGTAGTAATAAACCAGTTTATTACTACACCTGATGATGGAAAGTTCTGTTTTCCGAAA
>JAGVSP010004911.1:0-13949 GCA_022494985.1 Micrasema minimum
ATTAAATTGATCTACGGGATGTGGACATAGCATGGGTGTGCCTGCTTGGGAACTGGAAGTCGATCGGCTAATGTAGGTATAAAAACTTACAATGCTAGTACAAGTTCAAATAAATTAAAATATATAAATTAGTGATTCCTCCAAAGTTGGAGGCTGTTTGCAGAATCCATATTATATTTATGTATTAGGTATACTCCACATAAATAGTGAATATCTGGAATGATAATTAATTTAATTCAACGTTATAACATTTTATTAAACGCCTAATTTAATACCTGATTGATACAATTAAAATTAAGCCCAGTAACAGACGCAGCAATCTTTGACAGCTGTGAAGGTTCGGTTATGGTCTATGGCCGAACGATGGTACCATTTTGGATGCAATACGCAAGAGAGTCAGTCAAAGACTCAAACTGCCTATTCCCTCATTATCCTGGTATTTGGGCTGTTTTCAGTAGAACTTAGGGACATGTTAAAACGTGATAGTAAAATTATGTTGTCGACAATTTAGCTTCACAAGTAATAAACGAACGCAGAATTGTAATAATAAGAAAACGGACATTATACTCGTATTTTATTTTTAATTTTATAGTTTTCTGAAAACAATACTTATCATTAATTTACTTTAATATTTATTAGGTACCTAAACGATGGTAATTTATTTTATACAGCATTAAAATATTAAGTGTATAATATTCTTTCAACATAATTTATCTGCTATTGAAATATGTCTCAAAGTTCAACTGAATAAAAACTTAATATCCGTCTCAACTTCGCATTATTATTCAAATGTTCCAAATTATCAAACATAACGCAAGTTTTTATACTCTAGAAACTGATATAATTTGTATCAATTATTTGTGAATAATAATTTTTTGTTCCCGAAATATACATATTACAATAAATTATGACGTCATTTGTAATCTTGTCATTAATATTACGGTATTATTGCGAAAGAGATGTCATGAAATTATTATTAGAGGGAAAAACCTTATATACATGTATGTGACAAGTACCTACATATTAATAGTTTTTTTTGTACATTGTTGTACATGACAAAATTAATCAAAATTAACTAAAAGGTGGTTACTACAGCTGAGTAACTTTAATAATGGGGAATAGGAAAATTGTATACAATGCAAAAAAGGATTTAATATTTGAACGGGTGGTGGCCCAGGGGTAGCATCGCTGAGTCCAGAGATCCTGGGTTCGAATCCCCACTTTGACACGACTCGATTCCTATTTTCAAGCACAAGCCGCTGAGACTGTATTGAAATTAGTATTTACAATTTTAAATATGTGAAAATTTCACAAGATTGCAAAGATTTCTTTTTCTTTAAAAAAATAAAATAAAACATTTAAAAAATGCGAATGAAAAAATAATTTTAAAAATTGAATGTGGTTTTTCACACAACCATTTTTCATTTAATAACTGGAACTTTCGAGATTGATCTGATCGTCTTTCCATCGAGTAATTAATAAGAGATATTTAATTAATGCAATAAGTGCACAGCAAATCTTGCTGTACAAATGCACCACTAGGTACGGATAAGGGAAAGTAGTAGTAAGTAGTAGATATATAGTATGCAAGCATTTGCATATAAATTGGCAATAATTTATTTTACCTTCTCAGGGATGAAAATGCTCGTATCAATATTTAGATATAATTGAGTCTAATATATCGATTAACAAATTTTAAATTGACTTAATTTCGGTTGGACAAATAACAGTGGCGAAGCTAACGCGACGTTTTTCAATAAAGATTATGACGTAGGTACATACTCAAAACATTGTTCAACAGTTTAGTTACCAAGTAATGCACATAACTTTTACAATATTAAATTGTTTGTATGAGCTCATTTTTCGATTATCAATGTCAGAGCGGTGATTAAATAACGATTACCCAACCTTACCTGTGTCGCAGTAATTCCGTAATCTGTAAGAAAAAAAGACACGAGCTGAACTGATTTATGCGTTCACGTAGACCTTATAAAACGATTTACTTATTTACGATATAGGAACTACGATGACCCCCAAATACGTCCTAAGATTTCATGCATCACGAGTGTAGGGAACGTGCGGTCATCGCGATAATACCAATTTCGTAATAAGTGCTTTAAATATTACATACAGCGCGGTCTAAAGTAAAGTAAAGTTGGATTTTCTAACATATTTTCACCGTTAAATGGCTTCAAACTTATTTCGTATGCGTATAAGTATTTAGAACCTTAAAAACCTGTTCAAAAAGTACTAATTTTTTATTAAACTTAATGAATGAGAATTATTGTCGGCTGGAGGCTGATTTTTTTCTTCATCTTATTTTGCCACGTTCGCTCATATGTGGAACATGTGGACATTGGGCGTCACTTAATCCCTCCTAAAAAATTGTCATCGACCAAGACGGTGAGATCGCGCGGGCATTAAGAAGAGGCAGCACGGGTTGACGATTTTTCAGCTTTTTCAGAATAATTACCTAAAAGTTAGTAAGAAGTTTTCCAGATGTATCTACATAACTAAAAATTAATTACCCAATTCGTTTACCATTTTTTAAATATTTAATCACACCCAAACATGTAACAAAATAAGTTGTTAGCGCCTTTTGTTTAATTGTCAAATATTTATTATTAAAAACATTTTATATTAAATAAATTACAAACAAACCCTGAATTTTTTTTAAATTGTTTCTTTACTAGTGAACATAAATATACGTACGAACGTGATTTGAAATCATTTTTTTTTACTTCTATAAAAAATTTATTCCCCTGTATATATCACATGTATAATCCGTTTAGCACAAGGACGAATATAGAGTGAATATTGGTTGAATTATTATGTCAGATTTAGGATCTATGGCGGAAGACGGTTAATTAATCTCTGATGTTATACGATTCTAGAATCACTGATTTCTGATAACCTTTGTTAATCTATAGACTCGGTGATTTAAGACATAATAGAAAAACCTTCAAATAATGATTAGAAATTAGTCATCTTTGATCAAGTGTATTCTTTATCTTGTATCTGAAAGGTAATGGAAAATCAGGTTTTTCCAAAAAATATCTTTATTTTTACTCAATTAATACCTATTAAGGGCAAAAATAATTGTCGGGAACAGAAAACCCAATATTGGAAAAACTAGAATATTGTAGTTAAGGAGATTAAAACTCTTCATAAGCTATATGGCCATAAGTAGTAATACCCAAATCACCTATACATATACCTATATTTTTTTTTATTGGTGCTATGTTTTATATAAATTGCCTTTAAATATTAATGTCAGCTTATTATATCTACATAGTTTTGTGTGCATAACATTAAAATATAAATAAAAAAAGAGGCTCTGTACATGAAAATTCACGTCATTTTTTAAAAAGAAATATAGGCAACCCCATGGACAAATGATGAAATATGACAAATATCAAATCCTATTTGGACACATTTCAATTTATAAATACGATTTCCAATAAAGTCTAAGCAGCTTGTGATTGAAAATAGGAATCGTGTCGTGTTTTAATAGATTAATAAATAGGAAGATTCTGGACTAATCCACCATCCGTTCAAAATGTGAAACGTAATGTTTGTAATTTTTTTAGGATTTTGGTATTCGCAATCAATTGCTTAAAAATTATGGTATTTAAAAAAAACCTGGATTTAAAAAAAAATTTCTTCCGTAATAGGCAGTCAGTATTTTAGAAGTTTAATATTATCCCAAGTGGTAGTATGATGTTTCAAAAATATAGTTCAGAAAGTTAATTTAATATATTTTATACATAAGTAAGACACAAAATGCCGAATACTCGTCTAGTTGATCAGAAAAATGCTGATGCCTATCAATAGTTTTTTAGGTAGTTTCCTCGTCACCTTAGGAAGATGCGGAGACTATCATTTTGGTCCACATCAGATGTATCCAGCTCGACCCTCAAACTACTACTACTACTACTACTACTTTCCCTTATCCAAACCCAATGGTGCATAGGGCACTGCATCGGTACACCGAGTACAGTGTATATTGATCATTTTATTACATGAAGATAGGATAATCAGTCTTATGCTTCAGTACCAGTCCAAGGTCTCACACATAAAATATTGATATGAAAATATGATGTAAATATATATTTTATATTGACCCCTTACGGGAATCGAACCCGTGACCTCATGCACGGTAGCCAAATGCGCCACTATGCTACGTGGCGAACCAACTAACCCTCAAACTAATCAAAAGCAAATAGAAACCACAAACTCCTTTGAAGTAAATGTATAAATAAGCCTTGTAGGTTCATTATAATCTAAGCAAATAATTATGCTACCTAAAGCAAAACAGTTTTATTATAATCATACAGTATTTTTAATTTAATGACTCTATTCTGTTACATATTTAGAATGTAATCAATGTACCATCCCTGGTCCATACATACTTCATGATGTTACATTAGCTAAACCAAATTGAGCATGATCGATTTTGGAGGCGCAATGCCATAGTTATCACGATCTATGACGTCATATGGGAAGCGTGGGCAGTATGAGATAATGAACGGTCACATACAAGGAAACTGTTTTTATACATGCAAAATTGACCATCTTTATTTTTTGTTGTTTTTTTCTCACTTCGCGTGCAGCTCGCAGCGGTGCATTACGGAAATTTATTATAACTTAATGAGTGTGCCTCAAATCACGATGTTTTTGTTTGGATGCACATTTCGGCAGGCTGAAAATTATAGTAATTTAATGATATTATCACATCATGAAATAAGGCGAATATATGCCAATTATTATATTTTTATACAAAAAATTGTTTTGTGAAACACTTTTATTAGAATTCTAAGTGTTATAATAAGACGCACTCCAATGCTAGAGAAAAAATCGTGTTTCACCATTATACTTAAAATATGGGACCAAGTAAGTTGCTCTCAGTACCTAAACATGGCTGCAAAGTTGGGCTTTTATTTATTTATTTTTACAAAAAAGAGACAATAAAATAAAAACTGGTTTGCTCATTCTCTGAAATGTTATGTGTTATTTCATTATTTATTGTTTTTTAAAAGAAATTTTTAAAATATATATTTTTACCACTTTCAGAAATGTGGAAAAAAAATCAAAAAAAGAAGGCTGTTTTTATTTTTTAAGAAATCATACTTTTATTACTACTACTACTCTTCCTTATCCGCACTCGATGGTGCATAGGGCACTGCATTGTAACACCAAGTGCAGTGATTATTTAGCCTTCATGTAACAAATGATCAAGATTCACTGCACTTGAAACCTACAAAATAGTTTGAAGTATATGTGAGAGTTTTGAGATTGTCAATAAATCCAAAATTTCATTTTGAAAACACCAAAATTTCTAATGCTGGCCTCGGTGAAGCATAAATACAAATTGCTATTAAAAATGGGTTTTCAAAAAATCTTACTTTAGCTATTTTACACTGTGGATACATTGTACAACTTTGTGTTTCTTTCATAACACAGATAATGCGAAAATAGCAATATTCCTAACAATGTTTCTCGTATGTTCTGTTTAGTGCTCCGAGAGCATAACAATGGAATGCTTAGAAGCCAATTTCTAGCGTATTTTCCTAGTGCATATTTATACATCACTTCTAAATCATCTTTGATTAGTAACCATCCATTCTTCAGTTGCCTCGAACATAAAGTGTGTTTTCAGAGAACTGGTAATATTATAGCTCAAAATTAGATGCGTTACATTAAAAATCATACTTACTTCACCTTCTCTGCACAAAGTGGTGCATAGGGTACTGCATTGGCACACCAAGCGCAATGTAACTTGATCATGTATTACACTATGGTAAAATTTTCATTCTTACGCTTCAGCGCCACGGTGTGTCGTTTGAAATATTTTTTGTAAAATAACATATTTAAATCATTATTTAATATTGACCCCTTCATGAATCAAATCCGTGACTTCATGTATGGTAGCCAATAGTGCTAACCACAATACCACGAGGCGGACTATCATAAATGTAATATAAATTAACTTTTGGAGTGTGTCTAAATCTTTGTGATCAAACACTGGATTTTACCTATGACATGATATTAATTACTGATATCTCAACAGACGAGAATCTAATCTAAAAGAAAGGAGAAATTTGGGAGGTAATGTGAATATTTGGAGTTTACGGGGCATAGACCTGTCATAATCTGTCATAATCTGACATGAATTTCAATTAGAGATTTTTATTTTTTCTCATTGGAAGTTTTATTACATTGTATTATTTGCGAAGTGGTCGTGTAAAAATGTCAAATATATATTTTTTAAATAATAAATTTTATTGTTACTGTTGCGAGTTCTCAGTATTTAAAAAAATGCTTAAGTACTAACATACAAATGTTTTTCTTATTTCATTGAATAATAATGTACCTTGAACAAGTAAGAAAAAATGACATATCGACTTTTTATTGAGTTTAGTTATCATTGACTTATTTCTATAAAAAAAATTACATAATTTTGAAATAAATCATACAATATCCATGTACCTATAACATGTATTTTTTTTAAAATATTTTTTATAGATCTTTGAGTAGGTGATGTAAACTTTTCATTTGCAAATCGTTGAAAAAAAAGAAAAAAAAAACATCATGCATAATCTAATATAATAGAACGTAGAATCAAAGTAGTACGTTTTCAATTGATTAATGTTTTTTTGTAAGATTAATAAAAAAAATAATTAAAAATAAGCTTTGAACTTAATTAATGTTGTACAACCATCATACGCAATTACATGACCTCATACATTTACCACCGGTGCACTCATCCAGGTTGGCTCTTAGATCACTGCATTTTATTGCATTTACTCAATACAACCTTTTTCCAAATAATAAGTTCATAGGTCTGTAAATAAAAAATTCCTAAAAAGTAGCAACTAAAAAACAATTGCTTAAAATATCCTTGGATAAATCCCATTCAATATTATATTTCAATTTCGTAATTATATTTCTGTTCCTTTGCTTTGTGATGGGTGCTTGAAATAAAATACAATGTCCCAGAATAAGTTTTGATAATATTATAATTATCCTATATTATTAAGGAGGATAAAATTCTTCCTAAAATCGAGTACCTAACTTACCTACATTTAATTTGGGAAAGTTAGTACAGATGAATACATACTATAAATAAAATATTAGTGCACCCTTTTGTTTATGTAGTACGTACACTTTATTTTCTGTCTTTTAGTGTACCAATGCAGTGCCCTATGCATGGTAGATAACGGAAAAAACTAACTAACTAACGTACCATCACGCCATTTCCCCGAAAGGGTGGGCAGAGAGGATAGAACGCCACACCACTCTGTCCTGGCACACTTCTCTCGCTTTCTCCACATTCATACATCTTCTCATGCACGCACGTCGATTATTCCGACTTCTTACATGCCCACTTTCAAGCACTTGTTTTACTTGATCATGCCATGTCTTTCTCTCGGCCTTCCTCGATTTCTACATCCAGGCACAGTCGCATCATATATTTTTTTTAGTCGTTCTTTCGTCATCCATTCGCTCTACATGACCAAACCATCTAAAAGACCTTTCTTAATTTTGTCGATAATGCTTATCTCAGCCTTGCACTCTGCTCTAATTTCGACATTTGTACACCTATCATACATAGTCTTACCACACATAATGGAAAATAGTAATAGTTAATAATTTTTCTGATACTTAGCGCTAAAATATTATTTTTCGTATGGTGGAGTTAGATTCTCTTCGACAAGATGCCCGATGACAATTTTTTTTTTGAAAATTATTTAATCGTTAGAAATATTCAGTATGGTGTATTTATTACATTTATTAAATAATATATATTTAAATGTTTTAAATACCTTAGGCCCTTGATGTATTTAACTTGCATAAATACATTCTCATAACATCAAACACACGATTAATGGATTCATTAACATTATAAAATATTTGCATTTACGGTCATCTTAATACGATTTTCAAGATGGCAGTGATACAAATGGCATCCAATATCTCACCGAGATCTTGGAAACTTAATAATAATAATAACGAACGTATACAAATCGAAATAAAGGCGGGAAGATACAACTGGCATTTTGAAATTGGAATGCGCGGTGAAAAATTAATAGATGCAGGTATTTATGTTGTATATTACGTAGCCATATTTTCTTTACAAATGTATGAACTCAAGTGCCCATAACGACCTAGAACCTAGAGTATAAATAATATAACTAAGAAAATGTTATTATTCAATTGGAAAACTGGTGGATGATTCTCGATTCGTAACATATATACAAAATCAAAAATGTTACCTGGTGTGGATATTCGCTATTATAAGCGGAATAGGGAATGTTGTAGTGCATAAAGTGGCTACCTAACCCAGCCAATGACAGGTCATAAGCCCTGTAAACGCTCGAATATCCATATTCCTGAATTTGAAAAAATTCTAACTCATCTCTGTAGAAAAAAAAAAAAAACTTCGTACTCAACTTTTTCCAAAACTATGGGTCAATTATTTTTTTTTTAAAGTTAAATTGACTCCAAATATGACGTAGATTCACTGGTTTCCCGCTTGTACATCTCGTTTTGTTACATCATGTATAAATATATATTTAAATCTAAATACGGTGTTTGCGTTTTGGGTCATACCCAATCATTTCCATTTTCGAAGCTATATATATTTTTTTAAATCCCATATTATAATGCTTTTACAAATGATTCCCTAAAGCCTCAACAATCAAACGACGGTTTTACAAGGTATCGGGTTATAAGCGACAGAAAGTCTACTGCTGACAATTCGTCAACTATTGTTACTATTATTTTGGATAAACGCGCTTTAAATATATATGGACCAATATTTATTTTTTTTGTGTCAGAACTACGGGACGTAGACCTGGCTTTGGTCGCAGGTCCACGTTCTGTATTTACTATTTTTAGCACTTCAATACGGAAAGGTGAACAATCAGAAATGAAATAACTAATCTAATAATATTATGTATATTTTCCCGTATCCATCTCACCTTTGTCTTATAATGAGTACGTTTAACTATAATGTGTAAATTTAGCGTTTACAAACATACTTCTAAATATATTTTATGAAGTGTTACAAAGTACTGCTATTTAATATAAACTTACACAAAATATTAGAATCACATCGACATGCGCATATTATTTTCACAAACCTGGTCACAAATGGATCGAGTATAAAGATACTTCTACGTTTTATCGATGCTAATATTGTGCTTATCGATTTCAGAGTTTTGTAGCAACAAAGTAACAACCATTATGCATCAATTGATTTAAATTCCTATTTTATGCTATGATCATAAGAAATGCTAATTACTTTAACATTTTTAAATCGAAAATACAACATCTACGGAAAATCTTTGTTAAATATTTATTTTATCCGCACCAAATAGTGCATAGGGCACTGAATTGGTACCCGAAGTGCAGTGTATCTTGATCTTTTTTTTTTTTTACATAAAGGCAAGGTGATCAGTCTTACGCTTCAGTACCAGTCCAAGGCATCACACGTGAAATATTAATATGAAAATCTCATGTAAATAAATATTTCATGTTGACCCACTACGGGAATCGAACCCGCGACCTCAGGATCGGTAGCCAAATGCGCTACCACTATGCTACGGGGCGGGCAGTGAATTGAAGTAAAGATTATCAGTTTTAGCTTCAGCGCCAGTCCAAGGTATCACATAAGATTTTTGTGATAATAATATTTTAAAAAATATAAAAATATCAATGCAATATTCATCATAATTCTATATCCACTCCCTATGCTAAACACACGGATTCCAGATAATGCCAAGAAATCGACCGCCATGTCAAACAACTCCCAAGTCAATTCGTAGGGCCTTTTTCGGCTTCTTCAAGTTTTTTTTTTTTGAGGAAGGGTTCATTACCTTAACAGATTATTCTGCCATTTGTTCAAGTTTCTTTAAATAGTTTATGAAATGTTTTTCTAGCTATATTTTTAATTTAAATTCAGAAACCTCGTGTGAATTTAGACTTAGCTCAGCCGAAAGATATAAATGGGAACCTCTCATCGCAAGTAAAATAATAGTAAAAAGTCCTTTTTGAAAAAAAAAATTGAAAAAAAAACGAATATTGGTTTTATCTAATATACAAAATGCGAATTTTTCATACCAAAACACTTTAAATTATTACAAAATCTCCACCTGCTTGTTATATTGTATTCTGTTCAGATATGACACGTTTAATATTCTATGGCTCTCGGATTTACCTAAAATAAACGACAATTTACGTGCTAAACTGACACGATTTCACTCTTATATTAGTGAATTATCCAACAAGATGCTGCTATAAAATGCTAATCATTACTAACAGTTCCCAAAAGATGAAACGTATTCCATTCGTTACGACAAATTATTACGATGCCCAATTTAAATAAATTTAATACGAACATTTGTGGTATAAAATATCGATCTTGTCACCTTATATATTAGTATAGTTATTTGGAAACAGCGAACTATTTAAATATATTAACGTTTTCTGATGTAGTCTAATTTGGTTTTTAATTATATAGACATTTCAATAATATGACGATTATACTTCCTTCTAACAAGGTCATTATGATTACGAATTGATTTCGTTAAGACTCTTGACTATTATATGAACAAAAATATTAATAGTGACATTTTAACGCAATATAATTTATGGATATACTTTGATTATCGTGTCTCCGAAAATCATACTGGAGGATTTGAGGTTGGCTTAGGTACCAGGTGAGGTTCGAGGATTCGCGTCCAGATAGTGAAATGTCCTACCTTTGCTAGGTGGCTGCTTTTCTTCCAGCGGGCGTACAACAACGGGAACACTGATGCACTTTTGGCTGATGATCAATAATAAATTGTTTTTTAAGACAAATTGCCGATAGGGGTAGTTTGCGCGGTATGCGGTATTTGCGCGCGGGCGGGGGGAACAAATCGCTACTGGCGCGTAATGAGGAAGCGGGACGGGGCCGAGGTAGCGGGAGGGGCGGGGAAATTAAATATAATAAAGTGTGTGTGTAAATTAATTAAACTATATAAGTGCGTGGCGTTACCATATACAAAAATACAAATATCTACTACTAATACTACTCTCCCTTATCCACACCTAAGGGAACGCTAAGTGCTATGTATCTTAATATTTTATATAACATGAAGGAAAGATGCTTACGCTTTAGTATCAGTCCAAGGTATCACACAAGAAATACTAATATGAAAACCACATGTCAATAAATATTTCATGTTGACCTCCTACGGAGATTGAACCCGTGACCTCATGCACGGTAGCCAAACACGCTACCACTACGCTACGAGGCGGACAAATGATCCGACATATAATTATTAAGTTAGTAGGAAACATTATAGTTCTTTTTAATATGCTAAAGAACCAATATGTAAATATGAGGATCTGTCTTCGTAGAACGCGGAATCTCTTAGTTTGAAGGAAATTTGGGGAGTCCATATGCTCCATATAAGAAACGGAAAAGGATTGAAGATGATGAGGTATATAATGTTTGGTTCAGTGATTTATGTAGTTATATTTAAAAATAAGGACCGCTCAATTTTTAGGAGCTAACGACAGGTCGTAAGCTCTGTAAATGCCTTGGTGTTCAATATTCATGTCTTCAAAAATCTTCTTTTCTTTTGAGATATTAAAATTATATCTAACATCAAATATACATTGATTGTAAAGTTTTCAAATGTACATGAGTTCATTACTTATGATATATTTATACATGTAATTAACTCAATATTTAGGTATACTCGTGCGATCGGAGGGTCAAAACACCAATAATTTATTTTACAAAACTATTCAAAGCTACCTTAATCACATTTTTTTAAATAAACGTCAGATTGCCATTATTTGAAAGGAGTAAACTTAAAAAAATTAAATTGTGTGAGGTAGTAAGTGCCTCCGTGAATTTAATTATTATAATTTTTAACTTCTGATACGACCATGTTAATCTTTAATTAGTTGTTTACGTTATTCTTTTTATTTGCGTAATATAACTTTCAAGATAATTTACAACAAATATAAAAATATTTTCCAAAGGTGTAATGGGAGTTCCTATAAAAATGTACCGTTGCTTTATTTACCGACATAAAACAGAAGGTTTAAAATAATAATGTAGGAACCTACCTTTTTATACAACTCAATAGATTAGTAGTTTTATGAGTATTATTTTACTCGGAGCCGCCAAGTTGTAAATAAAAAAAAATTAAAGTACTTAGATGGCTACTGGACTTTTTTTAAAGGCTGTAAAGTTTAATTTAAAGCAATAACCAAGTACCGTATTACTTAATCATATTAACAATATAAACTCTAAAAAACACTTAAAAACTTTAAAATATAAATGAAAGGTAGTCAATTAATCTTTCTGTGGGTGGATCTGTTTAAATTTAAATAAACAAGGCCCCGCCGCCATATCGAACTGAATCATTGCTCCTTCTCTTCAAGGTAAACCTAAGGGTCTGTATTAGTCTCATTCGATGCTGCCTCTTAGGATGTCGACTCCCAGCTGTCCTTCCATCTTTTTACAAGTTGTCCAGGAAGTCGGCAGAGAGAGGGTGGGCAGATATGCATCACGAATTTGGCTATTCTACTATCGTACATTCTCTCAATGTGTGCATGCCAGTTTCTTCTTCTTTCTCTTCCCCACATGACAGTCATTAACTGTTTTTCTAATATCGTGTTTCGTCTATTTATGTACATAGATTTAAATCATTTGTACATGAAGTAAAATGATCAGTCGTACGCTTCAGCGCCGGTCAAACGTATCACATATACAAATATTTTGTGTAAAAAAAAACAATTATCATATTGAGCCCATCGGGGATTGAAACCGCGACCTCGTGCATAGTAGCCCAACGCGCTATTCACTACGCCACGAGGCGGACATTAGTATAGGAACTACGAAATCTACACACTACGTAAATTATTTTTATTTTTGAACTTAAAATAACAGATCGGACTACAAAATAAACTCGTGTGATCAATTTGTTTACACGAACTAGAATATAAATTGTCTTGTTAACAAGTCTAGTCGCTTCATACAAATCTTACAGGATGATTTCACGAACAGGCTGTATTTACGTAAACATTTCATTTTATTAGAACGAGAGGAAAATTAGCTTTGATTTATAGAACCGATTAATGCGATGCGTCTTTTGGACCAGAGTGGGTACATAGCATGTCCACCAAACGAAACAAAACCAATAACGTTTACCTTTTCGCTATAGCTTGCGATAACGTTCATTATATTAAGATATTAGACCTCAGATAGATGGTTTTTAAATTAATCAAAGTAAAACGAAAAAAGAATTCCATGATACTAAAATAAATAAATATAATATTTCTCATTTAGGTTATAAAAAGTTTTCGTCCTTTAGAATATGACATCTCGTTGCTAAGGTAATAGTTCTGCCTTCCTCTACGTTTTGTTGATTAAGTTTTCAGAGAATTTCTTTTCTGTCATATTTAATAAAATTGTATCGAAGGACAAGGCTATAATATGAATGTCAAATGGATAAATTTAGTACCACCCACTAGGCAAATACTCACTTTGATGATGCATGTTTAACTAAAATATTTGTACAAATATATAAGTTATACCTAAAACTAGTTTAAAGCTAATATAATCATCATCATCTCAGCCCGTTGAGGTCCACTGCTGGACATAGGCCTCCCCTGCCGTCTCCACTCCTCCCGATCCTGCGCCGTCCCCATCCACTGTCTTCCAGCAGACTTCCTGATGTCGTCCACCCATCTCATCGGTGGACGTCCTTGAGGCCTCTGGTTCCTCGGTTTTCACACCAGAACGCGTTATAATCATATTCAAATGTAAAATAATAATAAAAATATGTATCCCAACACAATTAAAAAAAGAGTAATTTATTCAATATAAGTATATGAATTATATATTGGTTTAAAAAATAGACTCCTGCAATTTTAACAGGTGT
>JAGVSP010004912.1:0-14111 GCA_022494985.1 Micrasema minimum
GCATTTTGATTTGAACGCCCATTTTCATAATAAGTCTGGATAACTTTAACACGTTGTTGGATTGTGTATCTCTCCATGGTTCAAATTGAGTAAGTCTGAAATAGAGAAATGTCAAATAAAATTCGGAAAAAAACTTGGCGTTTAGGTGTGGTTCACATTCAACATCGGCCCTTACAATTTAACCACCCTTTATCTATGTAAGAACTATTGCACGGGATCAACAACGCGGCGAATACAAAAAATGGTCCCAAAATTAAGATTTAATTTTTTTACAGAAGAGTAAGATAATTAGATAAAGGCAAGCTAGAAAATTTCCTAGAATAAGATGTAGTATTTCATTATTATTTTTGGCTACTACTTTTTTATATTTTATGCAGAATAATGAATAATATGCCAATAATAAGTGTTCCCCATTTTTATCATAGATTTTTTTTCTAAAATTCGGTATTTTCTTACGAAATATATGTTGTATTTATGATATTTTTTTCTAAGCTTCGTGACTGACTGTGAAGTCTGGAATTTCATTTCGAATACACCATAATCACAAATGCTAGTTCCAGGTACTACACTGTTGTATATAATGTATAAAGCGAATTTCATTCCATTTGTTGTTTAACATAAAACTATATTCTTATTGATGGAAGTAAGCTTAGCAAGCTCATGGTACTCGTATCAATCAGCGTCGGTCGTAAGCAGGCTGTGAGTGTAGTGCCCTGTAAGTTCAATTGAAATAATAATAATTATAACTAGTAGATACATACTTACTTATCTTTAAAATCTTAGACACACTCCAACTACCTACCTTCATATTTTTAGTTATACGTACATAGTTAGGTATGGGGTGTTTTTTACTTTCAAAGCATTATTTGTTGAATTGAGTATTTAAAAAGATAACTAAAGTCTATTAAATAGTAGCAATGTAAGAAGTAGTAGTAGTAGTCTAAGTAGTAGCAGTAGTCTATTAAATAAAGCTTGATTAAAATGACAGTTCGTCATGTTAGAATTTCAATGAATCAAGTATTACGATAGCGTGTATGGGACTTGGTTCAAACAAATACTACATTACTACTATTAACGAATGATTTACATCACTTAATAAACAATAAAATCTTCATATAGAGTATGTTAATATATTTTTTTAATGAAGGGCTTCATATGTAAACTAACATATCATATAAAATCAGCTTTAAAATCATTTAAAACGAAAAAAAATCATCTAAATATTACTACATTTTTTTTATATGCACCCGGTGGTGCATAGGGCACTGCAAGCTTACACCAAATGCAGTGGATATTGATAATTTATTACCTACCTTTGGGCAAGATGATCATTATTACGCTTCAGAGGAAGTCCAAGGCAGTCCAAGGCAGTCACATATACTATATTTCTGTGAACCTTTTTTATTCTCCGTTTTTAATAAAGAACCAATAAATCGATTATTTCTTACTGTATATATTTTCGTTACTTCACTTGAGCCAGAAGCATTGCTTATAAAAAAACTATAAAAATAATATTTTTTTAAAATTTTAGCACCAAAGTACTCATTCTTCTATATATTCTTGCTTGCTCTAAAGTATGTACATTAGATTGAAAAATATAAAAATACTTGTACAAATTTAGCAATTTTTTTTCGGGATTAAAATTGCTATAATTTTACACTATCCCTGTTACTTGTGGCCTCTCCAACTATCAACAATGAATTTCAGTGGTACCCACCCTTAAGTGAATGTTATTTTAATATTTTTCATGAAGTTACACGAATAAAAAATATAAAAAAACTCAAAGAGTTCAACATGCATTACGAAACTTTTTTACATGTTCTGTTGGAACTTTTTTTACATATTGTCCTTTAATATGATTTCTTAAACCTTGTATTTTTATTAAATCTATTGCTGTTGAGTTCCTATAGGAATAAATAAAAAAAAAAGAAAGTTACACAATACTCATTCCAAAAGCACACTGTGGACATATACAGTGGCCTAACCCCCCTGCCGACGAAAATAACACACCTCACGATCCTGCGTGAACAATATCTACCCATACAGCGGGCCACTGTCTTCCAGCAAACTTCCACTGCTGATGTCTCCACTCCACCCATCTGTCATCGGTGAATCGTCCACCCATCTCATCGGTGGAAAATCGAATATTTGAATAATCGTAACGTCTTAAATAAAACTTTTGTTTTCGTTTTTGTTTTCCACATTATCACATTATTATCTTTTTTATTTTATTTGATTTTTTTTATTTTTATGTTTAACATAATCTTTTTTTTCTTTATTTTTTTTTTGTTTGATATTATGCGATTATAAATTATTATTATTATTAAAGCAAGCACTAACTATCTTTTGTTAAATAAGGTACATATTTATAAAAAAAAAAGTATAGAAATATCAAATTTCAAAAAAATGTTTTCAAGCACTCTGTATCTTTTATTCACTCGTAATTAGGTAGTCTTTTAAATTTAAATTATTACTATTCACACTCTTGTAAACATTAATTTATCATTAAAACTGGCATACAATAAAAACGAGGCGTGCATTAATTTGTTACATCTTTAGAAATCTAAAAGCAAAACCAATTAAAAACGTAATTACTAATTACAAATAAATATCCCACGACCCCTAAAATACTAGAGCCATTTCTATGTTCATAATTTTATAATGATTGTGTATGCTTGTCGCACACATAATATTTACGCGTTTTTACATAATTATAATCCTTATTAAGAAATAAATAACATGGTCAGAAAGGTGCAGAGGAATGGTACCATTTACTATACATATTTTGTACCTTGTATATTATAAAGTACGTAAAATAATTAGTATGAGTTGCTATTCGAATCGTAAACTAGATGCTGTTCATAATTTGATTATAAATAATACAACACCATGCGTGTAATAAGTAGGGCATATCTCCTTAGAGTTTAATACTATATTAGGATTGTGTAAGTATTATTTTGATCATAAATAAATTAAGATAAGGAATCTAACAGTCAGAAGCAGCCCTAATTTAGGATTCAAGACACTAATTAAAATGGGAATAAGTTTCTTTTTTGTTTATTATTTTATTCGTGGGACCAGGTATATTAGACTCAGTTTATTGTTTTTTGTTGTTTTTTTTTTTTGTTTTTATTTTTTTTGTTTTTTTGGACAGCCAAAAAATACACTTTTATTAGACTCATTAATTTCTTAGTCCACTTAAAGGCTATCATTGTAAAAATAGAACTTTGACAACCATTTAAAGTGCTTATTGTAATATGTAGACATGGTGTTTTTCTGAAAAGTTTCCATAACTGAAAAATAAAAATTTTTTTTTTTAGAAAATTAAAAAAAAAATCTAGATTTCAATGTATGTACATTAGGTACGAGTATTTGCCTTTGTACCTGCATTATAGAAAATAAAGTAGGTACAACACATCAAATTATTGTGTTTGTTTTTTGACATTTGTAGCTTTCTGTAAGTACCTTTTTTTTCACACAATAATTATGTACCTCATCTAGAAAATCATACCATATTATTGATTCCTTTTTGTGGAGCATATCATGGATTCCACTTTGTGGAACTGATTCCTCCAAGCCAAGCGATCGATCGGCAGCTCTGGCCCAAATTGCCGACGAATAATTATAAAACAAATCTAAAAAACAAATCATGTTTAAAAAAAATTAAATAGCCGACTTTGTTTCCCTTCCAACCAAAATATTTATTCTTATTCTCAATCTTAAGATTTCTTTCGTAATCTTAATAAATTACTAAAATAAATTGAAATCGGTGTATCAATTCAGTGCCCTATGCACCATTAAACGGATAAGGGAGAGTAGTAGTAGAAAACATTTCTACTTTTACTGTATCATCTTAAGTAGTCATCATCATCATCATTTCAGCCCGTTGAGGTCCACTGCTGGACATAGGCCTCCCCCTGCCGTCTCCACTCCTCCCAATCCTGCGCCGCCCCCATCCACTGTCTTCCAGCAGACTTCCTGATGTCGTCCACCCATCTCATCGGCGGACGTCTTTGAGGCCTCTGATTTCTCGGTCTCCACACCAGAACACGTCTCCACACCAGAACGCGTTTCGTCCATCCGTCGTCCGTCATTCTGGCTATATGACCGGCCCATTTCCATTTCAACCAAGCAATTCGCTCCACCACGTCGCAGACCTTTGTCTGGCGTCGGATCCAATCGTTCGTTTTTCGGTCTCTCAATGTTATTCCAAGCATAATTCTCTCCATGCTCCTCATGCTCCGCAACTTGCAACTTATGGGAGGATTACTTTGTCAGAGTCATTGTTTCGAATTGAACCCTCGAGTCTTGAGGGAGATAGGGATGGAGCTTCGGAATGTGGAATTTAGCTTTCCAAGTAGTATTATAATATAATTAATTATTATCTTTAGGATTAAAATATTCTAAAATTGTTATTTGGGGGCTAGAAATCAAGCGGTCCATGTGCTTCGAAAATGTTCTTCAAATACTTATTATTATATTATATACTGTACACGATGTAGGTATATGTGTAATCAAAAGTGATATTGGCAATAAACACACAAATATTGATTGATTGCCATTCGAAAAAAAATGGAGGTATTCATAGGAATGAGGGGTGTTACTATTTTAAGCTATCTCCAATCTTGAATAATCTAGACGAGCAAAAATACATGTAGCTTATACGCGTACTTTCTAATTTATACACGTTTTACAAAAATAAACTCAAGGGATCGCCATATGGGGTAAATATACATAATTAATACTTCCTAATTGTGTAATAGTGCTGCCAAGTTAAATATTCTTTACTTATAAATAGGTACATTTAAATGTTAATGAGACAAACGAAAACTGAAACAAAACATTGAATTATTATACTCAATTAAGAAAGTGATATATAGTTAATAATTTTAAAGGGGTAACAATAATGAATAATAATGAAAGAAATTAATATTACCCATATTCCTTTCCAAACTGCTCGTCTTTGTTAAGATGTCAATTGTAAGTAAACTTAAATTCAAACTAGCGGCTGATCGTATAGCTTGGAGGCATTTTGTGGAATCCATATGCTCTATACAGTGAGTAGATATGGAATGATGGTGATGATGATGATAAAACTTTCATTTTGTCAGTCTCTGGGCTACCATGCATGAGGTCGCGAGTTCGATTCCCGTAGGGGTCAGTCAACACGAAAAATTCATTTGAATGTGGTTAACATTTTATGTATCATACCTTGGACTGGCGTTGAAGCGTTATACTGATGATCTTACCTTTACGTTATGACTACTAATTAATGCAGTTATGCAGCCTATGCAGTAGCTATCTGCTGCATTTTACTTTATTTACAGCTTATCACCAACAGGAAATATCATGTATGAATTTAAAAATTCTTTTTATTTCATTTTATATCCCTACAGAGATGAAGTAGATCTTTTTTATCAAATTCAAGAATATGGATATTCGAGCGTTTACAGGGCTTATGACCTGACATTGGCTGGGTTTAAGTGGCCATTTTATGTAGGTACTACAACATTCCCCATTCCGCTTATTAGCGAATATCCACACCAGGTAAATTTTTTTGATTTTGTATATGTATATATGTTAGGAATCGAGAATCGAGAATTGTTTTTACTATTTTTTATTTCATTTATATTATGATTCTACCAAGCCATTTTTGTGGCTTGTTAGTATTTTGGTTGGTTGGTATTTATTTTGTTTGCATTTATTGCTTTGAACAGAACAATGACAGAACTTCGTAAATAACTCATTTTGTTCACGTATAAACCTGCTATTTAATTTATTATTTTAAAGGTATACATAGGTCAATTAGTTACAAGTATTTGCACAAAAAGTCAATAATTACATAAAGCAGCTGCGTATATCGTAGTAATTGATAAATAGTTTCCCAAGGATAGGAAAATAACTTTTATCTAAGTAATGATATTGCATTCTGCATAGGTAAACGAAGTGCTAATTATTTTTGAAGGAAAGTTTTTGCGTTCTTCTGGTATATCTACATATGTTAAGGTATACAAAAATGCCTTATTTAATTCCGAGCTAAGTAAATAAATATGTACTACAAACAAAACGCTAATTACCCTGAAAAACACACAACAATCAATATTACACTCATATATTATTATGTATATACCTATTATTAGGTCACTAATCACCCTTATACCCAATGATGCAAAGGGCACAAAAGGAATCTTGATATTTTTTTACATGGAACTAATAAAGGTTATTTATAAATTAATTACAAAATAAGAATTCTAATATGCATTGTAATTTAGATAGAAGAATTAAAATATAAAAATTTTATGCTACGAAATTTAAAAAAACAGTCCAGCATGAGTACAGTTGCCATAAAAACAAATAAAGTGACATTTTGTAAATCCTTACTACAATGGTGATTACTAGTATAAATGCATATTAATGTACCATTATGCTGGTTAGGTGGCTATTAATACTTCAACACGTTTGATGTGCCTATATTTTAGTACTTATTTTCCTTGAGCTTCCTAGAAGTAATAAGCTATTTTTTCGTTTTGATTGTAATTGTACGTTTTTCTAAGAAGCGTTCCCTATTACTTAGTTCCTGTAACTAAGATTTCTGATCACCTGAAGCAGTGGTGGGGAGTGTAAACAATATTTCAACAGAGACGTGCGTCAAAATCAATTAAATGATAAAAAAATAATTGGTAATTATATTAAATCGACTGTTTAGTGTATTAAAGGACAGAAAAAAGGAAATTATAAGCAGCATATTTTATCAAAATGTGTAGGAATTTATAAGCTCGTTTGGCAGCAATTTTTCTGGGTTTCAAATTTGATTCGGGATTCTTGATTTTGTACATTCAATGATGAAAATTTATACATAGAACCCACAAAAATAATTTGATTTTGACAAGCTCATTTCATAGTAAATGTTTTCCGCATACATACGCAGATAGCGATAGGTATATACTACTTAAGAGGCTCACCAACGCAAAGCTGAATCGTGTTTTGACCTAACGTGGCCATTGTTTTTACGGGAAAGAAGGACAATAAAATAAAAACTGGCATTCTAATTCCCTAGAATTTTATTTGTTATCCTTTAGATATCCTAAAAAAATGATAAAATAATCCAAAAAAGACTTCTCCCGGAGTTATTTTTTTCTAAAGAATTCATATACTTCGAGTCATAAAAAACGATTACAGTGTTGTGATAACGATTACAGTATTTCTCTTGAAAATAGTTTGAAGTAGGTATAAGCATCGAAAAAAAGGGTGTAAGTGATCATTTTTTTAAACCTTCGTAACGTCAATAAGTTCGGAAAATAATTATCAATACCTAAATTTCTAACGCTTGCCTCAATTGGAGTCTTAAACTAAAATAAAAAGTCGTAGGTGAAATTCGTAAACTATTTTGACACCTTTTGAGATTAAGAGAATAACAATAATTGCGTCAAGTGTCAATGTTTCTACTAATATGTGTATCTGTTACTACAGCAAATAATACAATAGATACAATGTAGAATCGTTTGGCAATCAAATTGTTGTTACAGACCGCCCCTGTTCGTCTATTCCTCACGCCCCGTCCTCACGACCAGCAGCCCTAAGCCAAGAATAAATTTCATTTTCAATTTAAGGATACGCTGAAAGCGGCACCGTACAGCATACACTACTGTATCATTTTATCATTATAAACTGAGATAATGAGGCGGTTTGGCGTAGATTACACCGCAGCCTGTGAATTATGCGGGTCTAAGGTGATGCTTTAGGACTGTTGTAGAATCAGAAATATCCGTGGCTTTTAGCTGGATTTACTGCTTGCAAAACAGCCGTGATTACTGTAATTTGCTCTGTGACATTAACGTGCGTATCCGTAACCGATCGTTAAGTAATTGACGGAAACCAATATTGGAAATATATTAGTGAATGATTGAACGTGTTTATTAGTTATATAAGCAAACGCAATCGTACATATCGTAGGGCCGCAAACTTTAAAAACTTATTGGATTATTTATTAGCGAGTCTCCGACTTCGCGGCATTAGTTTTGCCGAAATAAATGACAATTAACGACTGCTAGTATTAAAGAATTGGTTTGCAGAACACATCTGCATTTTTCTCCAAATTTTTTCGGTCCTTAGCCATTTGTTTTAGCTGTTAAAAATGTGCAGTTTGTGTCCTCCTTTAACAGTGATTGAAAACAATGTTGAATTATTTATTAGTTGGGCTTTACTCGTGCATATATATCATACTTTAAGACACTTCAGCACGTATCCTAGGGCCAGTATAGTGGTAATGGGTCAATTTGGTGTAATCGACAGTTAAACTGATATTGTGTACTAAGAGTAATTCAACAAATTAAAATGTAAATCATTTGTCTTAGATACAAAGATAAAATAATAAATATTATGTTACCGACGTGAAACAAGGTGTTTCGTATTATTAAGTACTAGTCGGTTGGCAGGCTGCGACTTAATTAAGTAATATCGATGTGGGGAGAATGTTTATCTGTCGTTTTTTGGTAACAGAGTTTTTATTTGTCTCTCTATGTCTCCCCTTACAATGAGAATATAATAACAGGTTTCATGTTAATTGAATGCCTCACGCGAGCTACGTGTCTACTCATATATTTCTGTATAATTTGGGGGTTTTAGGATACGGGAAGCATTGTTTTTTGGGATATTATAGTATGTCTAACACATATTAGAATACTACAATATGTCTTACATCCCAACGCTTCAAATTGTGTAGGTATGAAAATTGTTTTTTGATGTAATGAATAAAGAAAGAACATAAATATAATATCATGGGAAAAAATAGCTACTTAAGATTCAAACCAAAAATCTCTTAGCATCCAGTAAGAAATTAGCTGAATTTCGAAGAGTGTACATTATTTAAATTTGTATAGAAAAACTACCTTCCCTTATTTCCCTGATGTGGTGCATAGTGGTGCTTAAGGCACTGCGTTAGTAGATACACCAAGTGCATTGAATCTTGATCATTGATTGGTTACATCAATGCAAGATGATCTGTTCTACGCTTCAGTACCGCCATAATTTATATCTTCTTTGAGGTCTAGTGGTTATCGCGATGGGTTACCATGCATATAGGTCGCTAATATTTTTTTTTGTTTTATTTGAACTATATATTTAAAAGAAAGCTCTAATCTGTGAAAGATTTTAATTAAATTTACCATTAACTGATTAATCATTATTTTAATTAATTTACAATGTAGGTACCTACCAAAAGTCATGCGATTACAATGGAAAGTGGCGCTTAGTAATTTTATCCGGATAATAATATTGACCTTTTTGTACAAAAAAAATCTGCTGCTTCCAATTGTCCCATTGTTCGGCGCACCTGCAAAAGGAGGTAAGTCACATTACAACTCAATGGTTAGTTCCGCAACAATACGATCAATAACAAATCGACAAATTGTATTTCACACAAAGCCGATACGATAGGATAAGTGCGGCCAACAAAGGAAGCCAGGTAGACTTGGTCCCTTTTTCATATCGATCATTTTTATCTAAAGGGGTGTTATGTTATTCAGTACAATACGACGAATTTTTGAAGGACGTATTTTAGATTAAGTGTCTCTGGAATCTAATGTTATTTTAATTTGATTTTCGACATTTATGTTTCGTGTGTGTTACTTTGAGCTCGCACTGAAGCGTTAGGCGGATCGTCTTACTTTTTTTAGTAAAATACAAGATATACCATGCATTTGGCGGCCTCCGTAGCGCAATGTCTAAGACGCTGGACTAACGATACGGAGGTTCCGAGTTCGATTCCCGGTGAGAACACAAAAAATCAAAAGTGATTTTTCTCAAGCCTGGGTGTTTGTAATGTTGTTCCCCTCTGTAATTGGGCCTCCAGTGGCCTGTTAAGGTGGTTAAAAAAAAATAATATAATAATAAATAACGATGCACTGTCCTATTAACCATTGGGAGGATAATGAAAAATAAGGAAGAATCTAAGGCTGTAAGTACAATAACATTTTAACTCAAGAAAACTTTTGAGAAATCGCAAAAACGTGATTTCATTCGCTGAATTGAAACTTTTTTCTTAAAACTTTCTTATCTCGGCATCGGAAAAGATACTAACACGATTCTTAGATGTGGAGGTTGGCGTAACCTGTAACTTAGTAATTTTTTCTAAAATTAAGACTTAGCGCGGTATAGTATTCATGGTACGATTTGACAATAAATTATAAACTGACATGGAATTTGAGAGGTTTTCACAAACAAAGAAGTCAACTGTAACTTTTAAATAAAAGATCATTTATTATAATACTATATGTATGTAATTTATATATATTTTTTTCATGTCAGAAATCATTTCCGCTGCAAACGTTTTACAAATAAAACGTCATGTATACAAATGAATACGATGGTTTTTAATATCGTTCCTAATTATAAAATAATTAATAACCGTATTCAAATTTTGTACATTCAAACATTGAAGATATGTGAATAAATCTAGACCGCTTTTTCAAAACGACGTATAAGACAAAATATATTATGAACACATTTCCATATTACACAAAAAACTGAAACATTACCTTGTATGCTATAATTATATGCAAAGAAAATTCATTACCGTCACGGTAAATAATTGAATTCCAACCTATTATATTGCGCAGCTATTATTATTTTTTACACATTTTATCTGAAGGGTGGAAGAGCAAAGTAAAAAACAGTAGCCTAAACAGTTACAACAATGAGGTTTTTTGCTGAATAACGAAGTTTTTTTTACATAACGAATGTAAAATGTTGTTTGCATTGTTTTGGAACTTAACAAAGGCATTTGAAGGTAATTATTAAGGGAATATTTTTTGTATCAATTGGCAGATGGAAGTCTAGTTTATTTTTTGCATTAATGTTATTTTATTATTCATAAGCTAATTACATAGTATATACTTTTTTTACACGACTTTTTTAAACAAAAACTACATATCTATTTTATTCTCGGATTTTGCGTAATATGTCCTATTACAAAACTCAACATTTTTCTTGTAAAATTTTGTGTCGCCTATTTGTACATATTTAAATGAAACTTTTTATACTCCTTTATATACCTACATATATAACTAGGATAATTACAGAAGACAATTTTTTTTAAATCATAATTTTAAAGATTAACCTAGTACAAGTTTATAAAGTTAATTACTTACCTGCACAGAAATAATATCAAAACAAATTTCAAAAATATTAAACATTCTTAGTTGAATATTTTAAATATGTAACTTCAGTAGTAAAACCCATAACTGAAAACTGCATTCTCAAAATGCCTTAGTAACCTAATTTAAAGCATAATTTATGTATTTATGTATGTCCCTTTTTAAGTCCCTTAGTTTTCAGTGGGTACCTTTTTTTTCTAATGCGTTTATGCAAATAGGAACCAGATTTTGAACAAACCCTTTCCGGAAAGTCCGTTTTTGTATTTAAATTCACTTAATTTTTTTGGAAGTAATTTATCTTTGCAAACGATATCCATGGGAACAACCCCAAATATTTTTTAATGGGGCATCTGCGTAGGAACTAAGAGCCAGAGGGATGTTTTGTATGGATATGATTTGTCTAAAATAATAAAAAAAGGAGGATAATTTTTTATAGTGCATTAAGTTTTTAAAATGAGCAAGACACACTACATTCGGTGTTCCTGCACCTTAGGCTGATAAGGGAATGTAGTAAGGAGTTTTGAAATTTTTGTATTTAAAAAATAAGATCGCAATAAAGGTTGTTCATTTTTTATACTGTCCATGAAGCTGAAATAATAATTGTTTTTAAAAATTCACCTGGAAACAGAGATTTTTGAGATATGTAATTATAATGTGTGATGTCTTACTTAAGGTATGTCTTACTTAAGGCACTAAAATTTACGAATGCATACTGTAGTATTAGGTTTAGATTAAATAAATAAAGAAACGAACAAACGAATAAATAATTTAAATAAATTTATTTGTGAATGGTTGTGAATTACTTTTAGAGTTCACAAATTACAAAAATTATATAATAACAATCTCTTAGCCTAGTTACAGTTCGTGAGAAGTAAAACATGTTTTTAATTTAACCAATTGTTAAAACTAATCAATAAGGATTCTCATTATGCATTGCATAATTCATTCCTAATTCTTTCACGTCTTTTCTGTAGGGTGTAATAATTTGTCGTTAGGGGGTTAGATTGTAAGATTCAAGTCCGGCCATTTCTAATTTGAATAAATCTGCATGCAGTTCTATTAATATGCAAGCAATATTCTTACTTGCAAGCAGTGTGAAGTTCTTCTTTAATTATATGCCTACTTATAGGCAGAATGATGCATCGGATTGCATTATGCACTCGTCATTGTACGGGATGAAATGCATTTATGGTTTACAAAAAGTTGCATAAGGTATAATGCATTTCTTGCGTACAATGAGTTGGCTTCTTGTTCCTAGAAAATGGATTTGATGCACACCGTTACTTCGTGTGAAGCGAACAATTGAGGAATTAATAATTTTACAAAATGATAATAATATGAGATAATTAAAATGTTGCATCGCTCTTTTATCATTTTAAATACCCACTAAGCTTTAAAGCTACAAATTCTTTAAAAAATTTCTACATATTATGTAAACATAAATATATCATTTCCATATTGCGTTGTACATACCTACCCAGAACTCAACTTAACAACGAACTCATGATCATCAATAATTTTATATTCGCTCCATATTTGGAGCATTTGGATTCCTCAAATTGCCACCAAACAGTCGCCAGTTCTCGTACGTCTTCCCAAGTCAGATCCACGTCCCGTATTTGCGATGTAAACTTACAAAAAATTACTAGCGTTTTTAAAGATCCCTATTGTCTTGGCCCATGGCTTTAGCCAACACTTTTTATAGCTCTGATATATCTTGGTCGAACGTTTTTAAAACTTACCTTTTTTACCTATATCGGTCAATTAACGGTCATCATCATCATCATACCATATCCGCTCCCTATGTGGAGCATATGATTCCACAAGGGCGACAAGCGGTCAAGACAATAAAATTTTAATGTGAAAATTTTTTAGGATATTGATCCAAAAAAGGCAAAAGCACGTGACTTACCTACCATAAATAATTTATATATGAAGCGTGTGAAATCACAAGCTGCCTCCAATCTTTCCAAGTCAAATCCACGTCCCGCAGTGGTGACGTAAACTGGCATAACACCCCAGAAAATTTATATCGGCAGCATTATTACCTGGTAATATTTATTATATCTTCAGCTGCAATATTTCCCCCTTAAATGACACGAATTAATTATAAAGCACAGTAATTACAGCGTCTCCCGTGCGAAAGTTGCCCAATGCCGGAAGGTAAAATAAATTAAATGTAACTATTATCCTAGCCCCCTTAAGAAATCTCCTTGTTTCGTAACAGAGTGCAGGTGTACCCAGAACTGTTATAAAATATGTCATAGATGAGTAGGGTGGTTTAAAACTAAATAACGGTTGGACGTTCTTTTAGTAACTTACAAAAAGTTTTTTGAACAGTAAATTATTTAGGTGAATGTGGCGACAATATTTTTGCGTTTATTTGTTTTTGTGTTGTATATTTTTATTGGACTATTTGTTTATTTTTACAACCACAACAGGTCAAAAGGCAATAATAATAGAGTTAAGGTCACGTCACAAAAATACTATGTTAAAAAAATTAAAAACGTACTTAATTTATGATAAAGACACAAACATATATGTATTTAAAAAAATGGTTGTTTCCTATATTAAAAGTGAATAAATTATTACGTAATAATAAAAAATATTGTAATGTGTATAAGAGTGAAATATAAAACCAATTTTGATTATTTTTGGTTCGCCATTTATTTGTAAGATACAATATTTTGCAAAAAAAATAATTTAGATATTGTTTTTGAACCTATTCACGGCTATTTTTTGTTTATATTTATATATTTTTAAACGTTAAAAACACTTCATAGACGTGGGATTATACTAAACCAAATTCAGTTTATAACTTCTTTTCGTATCGTTTTCAAGAAACATTTTATAAATTTATCTTTTAAAGAGCATTTAAAAAACGAAATAGCATATTATGTTTTCTACAAACCCTATAGTTCACTTCCTTTCTCATTTGTCACTCAAGGGCGGAGTAAA
>JAGVSP010004913.1:0-12690 GCA_022494985.1 Micrasema minimum
TCTATTTAAAAAAAAAAAAAAAAAACTAGCTTAGATATTTTATCTTTTCGAAACTTGTGTTACTAATTTGTGTGTTAAGAGTACTTTTCACTCTACGTTTCTATATTACAAGACCACAACCCGGTTTTATATAATATATTATCTACTACTTCATACGACGTTAATTATTCCGAATTATTTTAGCAAATACACGACAGTATAATTAATGAAAAAATTTTCACGTCGAAAAAGACGTTTAAACGGTACCTGATAGGTATTTCAGTTACAATTTGACATCTCATCAGAGACGAGAAGTTTGGAAGGGAATTTGAATATCTAGGGCTTACAGGGCTTATGACCTGTCATTGGCTGGGTTAAGTGGCCACTTGATATATTACAACATTCCCCATTTCACCTAGTTTTTTTATATCCATATCTGCCAATTATCAGAACTTGTATATACACAGTGAAATGGCGCGACGCTTCACATGTTAACACTCTCTGTCATCCATTGAGAAAATTGCTAAGCATTTTAGCAGAAACCTTTATTATTGCAAGAGAGATTCTTACCGAATTATATCACCTACTGCCGAAACTCCTGAAGATGACTCTTCAATTTGTAATGCTTATAACTTTTACCAGCTAATTTTTCTATAATTAAAAATGTTATCGCCGGGGTCATCAATAAATGAATCAGAAAATTAATTCATAATTGAAAAAATTAAGTTAAATCTGCACCTGAGAGCCTTTTAGCGGCAGTATACTTAGTAAACTAAAAAAACTCCAACTTATTTTATTTTGACCCCGTTGGAGAAGTTCAGCAAACTGCGGCTAAAAGTCGCTAAAATGTTCGGAAAAACTGTGATTAAATATTTAAAGATATGGGTACTTTTTTTTGAGCTTTTGCTCAGGTACAAATTAAACTTTATGTTTTCATTAAATTATAGAATAAGATTAATTATAATATGAATAAGAATCTGATTTAAGAGTCAAAATAAAATAAATTGGAGAAATTCAGCAAACTAGGGCTAAAAGTAAAATGCGTTTCCTGAAAAACGATTATTTTAAAGGTGAGACTTTTTATCTCAGAAACTGACCTTGTCCCTGACAGTAATGTTTTATCTTTGAGTATGTATTAACCTGTACTTAAATGCAATCGTAATTTTACATATTACACAAAAATATTATCCGGAAAAATAAGCAAGTAAAATACGATTATGTGTACAATGTATGTAAATATTAAGTTTATCGCACACTGGCTAGAATATTGACTCAATTTAATAAGTTTGCCTTACGAAAATATGCTTTGTCTTGTCTTTTGTCCCAAAATTCAATGCTATTTAAGGCGGTGAAATGTTTTTATGAAATGGGAAAGAATGTATACGAATATTTTTTTATCAAAACTCAAAATAACATGATGTGAGAGTATTTATTACCCATATATAATTATTATGTTGTATAGATAATAATTGAATATTTATGTTATTGGAGTACATTTTTGATTATATAGTATTTTTTTTAATGTTTAAAATATTTTTTTAAAATGTTTATTAAACTTAAATTGAAAAAGTGAGGACACGTTCTTAAGATCGTATAATAATTTTTAGCAGTGTGTAAATTTCACTTTTTTTTTTTTTTTAATTTTCATCGCCCATTTTTCCATTTTTTTTTTGAAAAATGAAACTAATAAATTTATTAGTATAATTGTAATAAATTCCTATTCTTTTAGTACTCTCAGATAGATAGTTTAAAGATGCGTTTTTATACAATTATTTCAGACATTATTTCAACATATGCTTTTTAAGTTGTGTCAGTATTTCTGACATGTGCGATAGGTAGTTACATACAAGTGTGTGTGGTGTGCAATATTTGCTGCATTCTTACGATAACGGTATCAAATCAAATAAATTCTTATGAAGATAACACTTAAATAGAGTTTAGTTACGTTTATGTTAGGATAGGTTATGTTACCTACCTAGTAGGTACCTATGTAAGTATTTCGGCGGTCTTAAAACAATTTACCATAGAAAAAGTATGATTAATTCACGTTTTCTGTATTTTTGTCGATTTATTTATCTGCTAAAATGCTGTTTCTTCTTATGATTCCTAATTTCTACCAATGCATTATACCAATTTTGTTTGTATTGCATGCGTATATTATTAAGTTATGTAAAAACCATTAGTAAAAAGCGATTTATAAATATTGTCCCAAAGAATGTTAATATATTTTTTAGGTGTATTGTAAATGCTAAAAAATCTTACTAATAAATCTTTTGAAAAAAAAATGGTTACGAAAAGCTAGATGCCAAATTTGTCCCGCCAACTATTTATTATGCGCTCAAGATTTTAGAGTAATATGTTGTAAGGTCGGCTACGGTTGTTTAATTCTGCGATGATTGGACTGTGTCGGTACCCAAAAAGTAATCAGTTACTGTGTGTTAATTTTCGGCTAAATACCTAATATGACAAAATAGTTGCGTAATACAGTCTATTACTAATAAAATAGGTAAGGTACCCACAAAAATCGCTACCAAGTACTTACTAATGAATGATAACTATTAATGTAATAATTGGTGATTATTGGTTATTGCGTGTACTGATACGAAGTCCTGAATATGCATTGACTGCCGAAACTGGTATATTACCGGTAAATAAATGAAACTGGAAATGTTATTATGTAGGTATAGTTGTTTCAATGTTCTTGTTCTAAGGATAAAGTGAAGTCAGAGTAAGGCTCATTTTATAAGTACCGGTACCGTGTCGTTTACGCAAAATGCAGAGCAATTCATAAATAGGAGTGGACTTTATTATTTATACATTTGATAAAATTATACTCTGATAAATAATTTTTGTGTGTTTTACGTCACGTGTGTTTCACGTGTGAAACCTTACATTTATTTTGAGTGAAGTTTTTCCTTAATTATTCAAACTATTAAAAAAACGTTAAAAATGCTATTTATAAAAAAACAACAGTTCAATATGCCTTGTAACAAAACTCGAGGTACAAGCGGGAAATCCGATTTTGTAGATTTTAAATTTTATTTGACCTATAGATTTCAAGAAAATTAAGTAAGAGTTGATTTTTTTATTGAAAAATTATTACAAATTGTTATCAAATATAATTGGTTAAGTCAAGTTAATATATCCACAAAGAAAAAGCACAAATCTAATTTTAATAGGAATGTGTGCAATTTTACTTAATCTCAGGTACTAATGAAAGCTTTTATATGAGAATTTTTTTTTTTTTAAAGCTCAGATTTAAAGTATATATGACACATTCGACTTCAAATATGATGTAGATTCACCAGTTTTCGGGTTGTACTGCGAGTTTTGTTTCTCCACGCATATCTATAATGTTTTATGCATAAGAAATGAGTTTTTATGGTTAAGTAAATTAGGACTTTCTTTTTCTTTTTTACGTATTTGAAAAAAAGGACATCTATTTAAAATAATATATCTACACTACATACGTATTATGTATATTGTATCTTAATGTTGTCGATGTTCATAATATGTGTTTTTGCTTATTAAGACTCGACTTAATGCTCTTTTCATTACGATATGTATATCAGGATGGGAATGAATATTGTATGTTGTATGGATGGATAACTGACACCTGATATCGTGACTAAATTACACAGAATGTAGGTCAGTTATTTCACTTTATCTAAAAACCATTATGTTTTTACGCCATTTTTTCTAAAAACTATGACTGCATAATTTTAATGGCATAATGTGAACGCCACGATAAAAGTAATAAATTTAATTAGATATGGATTTAAAGTGTTAGGTAGGTGATGTTAAAACCGTAAGTAATTGCATAATGCATATTAAAATGTATTTTAAAGACTTGTCTTGTTTAAATCCTTTTAAAACTGTATTTTTAATTAATTATTCGGAGCATCTTATAATTTATTGATATCGAATTTTTTACAATAGTCCTGGTTTGGAGGTGTTTTTAAATAAAATTAAAAAAAAAAAATAAAAACAACTAAAATCAATTAAAATGTTGTGTTCCGTTACGTTCGATCTCTGCCGAGAAGTGGTTAAATGGTCTAGTGAGTACTCACACACCGTAAAACTTTATTGTTTAATTAAATAATATTGGTTAATACATTAAAATCAAGGACTTGTCCAATGGACCAGCGGATATAAATAATTACAGCGAATTACGAAAGGATTCTAACTCTCGACGACTACCACTACTTTCCCTTATTCGCACCTAATGGTGCATAGGGCACTGCATACGTACACCAAGTTCAGTGTATCTTGATCAGTTTTATTACATGAAGGTAGGATGATCAGTCTTACGCTTCAGTGACAGTCCAATTAATATGAAAAACACATGTAAATGAATATTTCATGTTGATCGCCTACGGGAACTGAACTCGCGACCTCATGCACGGTAGCCAAATGCACTACCAGTATACTACGAGGAGGACGAGGTCTCGACGACCTTCTTGTAATAATGTGTATTGAAAACAATGAAGAATACCTATATATAAGTATTTTGTGTAGGGTCTTAAAAACTTGGTAATTTTTATATCCTGCCCTGATTAAAATTTAAACTTAAATTTACTAAAGTGAAAATGTTTTAAGTGTGTAGGCTAAGACTGAATTTTACCCACGACGGGCTTGCGTTCAATAACAACATCGATAACTAAAAAGAGACGTAAAGTTTGGAAGGGAATATGGATATCTAGGCATTTACTGGGCAGGTCATTCATGCTCGAGTTATGTATCATGTTGTAATTACAAATGTTCGTATGATCATTTTCAGTAACTACATAAAAATATACGATTCCTAGGGTCAATTTCATAACACTACTTATCAAATTCCACCTTTTAAAGACTCCAGCACTTAGGCCAATACACGAAAAGTATGACGTAGATGTCTAGTAATGACGTTTATGCCTATTGATGACGTAATGTGTAACTAAACACCAAGACACGGTAGTATTTACAAGTATAAAGTGTCACTATTCTGAAATTCTCGTTCGAAGAAGAAAATGAACATTTTCATTTGTTGGAAGTAGTAAAAAAGTTCTAATCTGTATTTTTTTTATTACATTTGTACGTGTTAATTTTTTTTTAAATACTGGACATTGAATTTTTTTAAAATCTTTTTTTTCTATTTTTTTTTATTTGTATAATAAAACTGTACTTGATATGCTTTATATTACTTAAAATGATACTTTTAATATGCTTTATATTCGTAGATACCACAAGCGTATACATATACTTAGCTTGCAATAAATTATTAAAAAAATGATCCACTTAACAAGTCATGTTTTATTTACGGTCATATATTATAATATACTAAGAAATTATTTTAAACTAGCTAATTATAGTCAGATTGCACATCTCATCACAAAAACTGGAAAAATATAAAAAGAAATAATTTACATTTTTATTGATAATACCTAATACAAATGTGTATCAAAACTCGATGTACAAAAAAACCAGTGAATTACATACTATTTGGAGTCGATTTTAAATCGTAAATATTTTAGGGATACCCTGGGATAACACATGTAAAAAAATGATCGCCAAACAGAAATACTCCAATTCAAATGTAATACCATTACATGAAATCACAAATACCATACTTACCATATTGAATCATTCAGCACATACAAGTTTTATTTATATTAGCTTATGGTCACAATATCCTAATTATACGTCCAGATTACACATCTCATCACAAAAAGTGGAAATGTGTAGTATAAAAAGAGAATAATAATTACATGAAATAAAGCAATACATTTTAAAGATCTTATTTAAATATGTTTTTCAATGATAGATATGGTGTATCATTAAACTCGTGTTAATTTTGAATGTCTTTCTTAAGCTTTTTGATTGTGCAATATGTAAAAAAATGAGAATGACCCGTCTACAAAATGAGTTTTATAACTCGATGTATGTTTTATTTTTTTTTAAAAAAAAAATTTGACCATTAGTTTTCGAGAAAATTGAGTACGAAGTTGATTTTTTTTCGATTTTTTTTTGCAAATTGTCATCAATTATCATGTACTTAGTCAAATTCATACTATCCATCCAGTTGAAAAAAATGTTTTTTTTTCAAGCTCAGATTAAAACGTCATATTACACAATCGTCTTTCAAATACGAAGTAGATTCACCAGTTTTCGGGTTGTACTACGAGTTTTGTTACACCCTGTATTATTATCATCATCATTAATTAGGTTCATAAGATATGAGTAGGAACTAAAATATCAACATTTTTTGCTGCTTACTGTCAATACAAAGTGATCGTTTTTATTTTTTTACTTTCAGTTAAAATTTCCAGTATTATGAGAGAAAAAATATTTTTGACACAAGAAAATCAATTTCTTTGCATTTATATAAGATTTAAATCGCCTCAACAAGCCTGGACGCCCAATGATCAATGATAAAGGGATAATATCACAAAACGCCTAAGCTTAATATCAATTTTTATTTACATGTGATTCTCATATCAATATTTCATGTGTGATACCTTGGACGGAGTTATAAAGGCGGCATTTGTTTTTCTGTTAACATCTGTTCTCCTCTATGGCTGCGAATCGTGGCACCTAACTAGAACCCAAGATAGCAGACTTCTGAGTTTTAAGAATAGATGTCTTAGAAGAATTTTAGGTGTGCGGTGGTTTGACTAGGAACACAGAGGTGAGGCAACGGACACAGCTACCCTTGGTATCTACTGTCATCCGGCGAAGGCGTTTCGGCTGGCTAGGCCATATAATACGTATGCCTCCCGGGAGCCTTAACCAAGCTTGCCTATTTTACAAGGCATCAGGTTCTCGGCGTCCTCGTCGTCCACTGTTGACAATTCGTCGGCAGTTTGCGTCCGAGCTGCGGGACGTGGACTTGACTTGTGAGGGTGCACGCTAGCTGGCGGCCGATCGCTTGGCCTGGAGGCAGTTTGTGGATTACATATGCTCCACATAGGGAGCGGATATGGCATGAAACGTATGACTGATCATCTTACCTTCATGAAATAAAATGATCAAAATACACTGCACTTCGTGTACCGATAGCAGTGCCCTATGCACCATTAGGTGCGGACAAGGGAGAGTAATAGTAGTATTTTTGACCTCACCAGGTCCGGTGAAGGGGATCGAACCTGGTTCATCCAAGTTGACATTCCTTAACCCTTACTCTACAGGGGCCCTTGTTGATTGATAGATTGGAGCATGTTTTATTAGTTTGCTTATATTAATAATTAATTATCAGCTATCATTTTACAAAGAGGCAACTATTTACAACTATCTTTTTGGCCAATTAAAGTATACATGTAGTTTCGTGATTATTAATTAAGATAAGTAAATTAATTGGAGTCTTATGTCTTATACACATTCCTACATGTACAATGTACATTCATCTGCCCTGTCCCATAAACCATCTTATTTACATAATTATAAAAATATGCGTAATGCCTCTTTAAATTAATAATTATAACATGTAGGCGTTGTGATAAATCTTCATTCGACAGTAATTTGAAAACAAATTAAACCATTCTCCGAGTTCGTTATCTTCAGAAGTTCGGAACAAAGTTAACAGTTTTTAACTGACAATAAAATGGCATTGTCAAATTTTCCAAATTTTTCATCTTTTAAAAAATGAACACAAAGTTGAATACATAGTGTAAAGGTAGAATCATTCTTACTACAAAGACCATAACAATAACAAAATCTACGTCATTTTTTATATTTTATATATTATATAATTATTTCCCTTCTTCTTCTTCCGGTATAAAGATACCATCTGTTATTTTTCCATTTTTACATGACTTTATTTTCTCTTTGCCACGTGCATACTGTTTGACTTTCACAGTATACCCACAAACAGGCTTTGCCTTGTTTTTAATAAACATGCAAGGTATCGTGTCATTACTTATTTCGTCCAAATATTGCCTCGTGTAAACGGCCCGTTTCCTAAGAAATTTACACAGTAAAAGAAAATTGTATCAGCTCCATACGAAATTAGGAAAATGAACCAGGATTTTCTCATATTTCATACTTCATGTTTCATGTTCAGGGTTGCGATTACAAATGAGATCTTCAGATTTACATCTCTATCTCTCTTATATAATTTTTACGAGTGATACATGTAAGTTTACATTAAACATGGTCGACATAAACATAACCAGATTATCTACATGCCAAATCAAATATTTACTTAAAAAACATGTTTAATAATTAACGACCGACGGTAGGTATTTAAAAAAAATAGTTCTTACATTTAGTTATATTTTTATCCACCATTTATGTCGTGCAGCTAAAGCGCGATTTTTGTCGACTTTCATTTGATAACGAGAGAGCTGTTGCGTGCGAGAATTTAAGTGTGAATGAGGCGGAGAAGGAGGCAGAACGAAAGACTCAGCTCCCAAGGCGATGCCAAGAGACCCAGACCCCACACCAGTCAATTCAGTAAAAAATTGCCCCTACCTTTGGTATTATGGAGGCTGGAAAAGGAGTAGATCTTCTGGGCTGCACTTCACTTCAAAATAACTTCACAAAAAACACAAACCGGAACACAAGATTTCAATACACACAATTACACAATGGATGAAGATTTTACAGAGTTCAAAGTTGATTTTAAATGCGGGTGCGATTATAAGATGAGTTTAGATTAAGATAAGTGAGTTTGCGAATATGCGAGCGGGTTTTTAGCGGATGCGATAATGTTACAAATTTTAGTCTACCCGCGAAGTGCCATAGATATTTTGGGTTTTTTGGATGGAGGACGGCATAGACAAAGGAATATAGGAATAAGGGGCAACTAGTTCCAAGAATGACCTAGTACAAATCATCACCTTTTTTACGGCACACGATAAAAATTGCAGGAAGTTTTATAAATTTGTTAAGAGGTGCACTATATTTTTTCTCCTTTTTTCTCAGGTATTGAGGTGGAATACACCGGGCCGTGTAGAGATGCCGGGGAACAGAGTCCAGCTTGTGAGAAGAACATGTTTGTACAGCCGGTGTGTGGGAGTGACAATGAAACTTACGCCAATATTGAGGCCCTCAACTGCAAGAACGCCATGGTGCCTGGATATGGTAAGGACATGAAAAATTATTATTATTTATTAAACCACCTCAACAGGCCAGGAGGCTCAAAACAGAGGGAAACAACATCAAAAACACCCAGGCTTGAGAAAAATAGCAATTGTTTTTTTTTTTGTAAGAAAATTATTTGTCGAAATTCTACTGTAATCATGCATCAGTATGCATTTTCCATCGACACAAGATTTTTTTTAAAAACTAGGATATCCGAAGTTTTATTTACTATCTAATTAACCAAGAGATTGTGTAAATAATGAAAAAGTGGTATGGTGTTGTAATTATTTATAAAAAGTAATTCTTTTAGTATAATGCCATTTCTTCTGAGAAACTTATTTATTACAAGGAAATTTGTATAAATTCCACAAAACATAACTTACGCATTTTTCATCTTGATAAGTTAATTTAAAATTAAAACTCCTTTTGTATCTTACTGAATGTACTACTGATGATCCAAATTTTCAAATATTTATGATATTCATTCATTCATTATGCCATATCCGCTCTCTATGTGGAGCATATGGAATCCACAAACTGCCTCCAGGCCAAGCTATCGGCTGCCAGCTCCCGTGCATCCTCCCAAGTCAAGTCCACGTCCCGCAGCTCTGACGCAAACTGCCGACGAATTGTCAACAGTAGACGACCAGGACGCCGAGAACCTGATGCCTTGTAAATAGGCAAGCATGGTTAAGGCTCTCGGGAGGCATACGTAGTATATGGCCTAGCCAGCTGAAACGCCTTCGCCAGATGACAGTAGATACCAAGGGTTGCTGTGTCCGTTGCCTCGCCTCTGTGTTTCTTACAAAGTCAAACCACAGCACACCTAAAATTCTTCTAAGACACCTATTCTCAAAACTCAGAAGTCTGCTGTCTTGGGCCCTAGTTAGGTGCCACGATTCGTAGCCATAGAGAAGAACAGGTGTGATGCAGGAGTTACAAAGGCGGAATTTTGTTTTAACCGAGTAAATATCCGATCTCCAGACAGCTTTCATACTGTTGAATGCGATATTTATGATATACCTACTTATAATTAAAAAAAATGGAAACACCCGCTCTACATAAGTAGAACTACGAAATAATCATTTGTGAAAGCTCCGAATAATCCCAGACAAATTGATACAACCCGGCTACAGGTTGAAAAAATCTGACACAGTTTCAAGAATAATTTACAGCTGATCTTGCCATTGAAAATGATCAGACCTTGACATTACATCATTTGGCAGTTGGCACGCTAACTCTCCAGATTAGACTGACAATCCAAAAAAACAAACATGTTCTTTAAACCAACATGTCTTGCACAATCAACGCATCCAACGAAGCGAATCATGCAGTAGTATTTTGTATCTAGCTGCTTAAGTTTTTTTCTTTCTAGTCAATTACGTAATTTAGTCTTTGGCTTATTTAATTCGCCGTGGTAGTTAGAACATAAATGGATATCTGCGTAACAATATTAGAGTTTTTGCAATTGCGAGAACATAATATTACCAATTAGAATGATTAATTATATCGAGTTAACAATAGCATGTTTTACATACTAGTAGACGACTGTTAAATATTTTTTTATAAACTTCTTGTCTATTTGATATTGTTTGGTCAGTACCTTTTTCCATTTGTAGAACATGACATTAGTGAGACTTGTGGCTAAATTATATTACGTCGGGAAAAATAAAGTCGTAGTTAACAAATACATATACGTATATTCATTCATTATACCATATCCGCTCCCTATGTGGAGCATATGGAATCCACAAACTGCCTCCAGGCCAAGCGATCGGCCGCCAGCTCCCGTGCATCCTCCCAAGTCAAGTCCACGTCTCGCAGCTCTGACGCAAATATGTAAATATGTATACAAAGTGGTAATAATTTAAAAAGCTTTATTTTTTATTTTATATCCCTACAGAGATGAGGTAGAATTTATTTTCAAATTCAGGAATGTGGATATTCGAGCGTTTGCATACTTTACTTCGTTTAAATACTTAACTTTAATATCAATGCATAGATGGAGCTTTCAACTCGCTGGTAAATGATTCTCGATTCGTAGCATATATACAAAATAAAAAATGTTACCTGGTGTGGATATTCGCTAATAAGCGGAATGGGGAATGTTGTAGTACCTACATAAAGTGGCCACTTAATCCAGCCAATGACAGGTCATAAGCCCTGTAAACGCTCGAATATCCAAATTCCTGAATTTGAAAAAAAATTCTACCTCATCTCTGTAGGGATATGAAATAAAAAATATGTACCTACTCCCGTCTTAGGATTAAATCCAGATTTGTGTACAGGTATTTGAACACGCCCAAAATGTTGTATAAAAAGCTTTTATATTATTCACTTAGTTTGAAGGATTCTAATTTTCTAAAAACATGCGAACCCACGTTTAAATTTAAAAATACCTAGAATACCAGCACTGTATTTTGTGTTTGCAAGAAAGGCAGTTGAACAAAATTTGGTTCATACACTTATACACACCATGAATATTATGTAATATACAGTTTTAATTCAATCAAACGGCAGATTCTTCTCCAGCTGTATGGCTTAATTTTATCCAAAAGCTGCGATTTGTTGTACAGATGGCATAACAGTTAAATATTTTTGGCAGATGCTCGTATGGTGAAGAGGGGCGAGTGCTCCAACGTTCGCTGCCCCTGCCGCAGGATGGAGTACACAAAGGTCTGCGCCTCTAACGGTCTCACCTACGCCAGCGTAGGGGAGGTGCGGTGTCTGCAGCGTTACAACCAGGGTAAGTTATACCGAGTAGTCACTGGTTTATGGTGAAGAGTGAAGAGTTCGTTGGTGCTAGTATGAAAAGTTTACAATGACTAACGTGAGCTAGTAAATTTTCATGCTAATATAGAAAGCTTACAATGACTAATGTGAGCTACCAAACTTTGACGCTAAATAACTAACGTGAGCTACCAATCTTTGGTGATATTATGGAAAGCTTTCAATGACTAACGTAAGCTAGTAAATTTTTATGCTAGTATAGAAAGGTTACAATGACAAATGTGAGCTAGCAAACTTAGGCGCTAAATAACGTAGAGCTAGCAAACTTTAGTGCTATTATGGAAAGCTTTCAATGACTTTTATGAGCTTTTTTCATGGAAGTTGCGTGACAAAGTAACATAATTTTTTTATAATAATAATAATTCTAAGGCATTTTGTTTCTAATAATACTATCGTATCTGACTTATACAATGCGTAGTAGGTACTAGTGATAGCAGTTATATAGTGTTACAAGTTATTATGTCAGCTCAACGCACACAACCTTGAACATCACAATAGTCAACATAATGTCCACAGTAAAGTCATATTATTACAAGTATTATACTTCGCAAGCCACTTGAAACAACTGTAAATAAATGTCAAATAATGTTGTGGAAAAGTAAACTTAACCTTTACTCTATACTCTATAGTCTATAATATAGATACCATGTCCATAAACAAAAATATTTTTTTTTGGTTTACTAGTAGTAGTAGCAGTAGTAGGTACCTGGTACATATATAAATATTTGCGTATTTATTTTGAGCATTACATTTTTAACATTAGGTACCTACTAAGCATTAGATTTTTATAAATATTTCTCAAAAGTACGTTTTAATAACAGCATTGCCAGGTCATAAAGCAATGACAGGTCATAAAGCAAT